>CM060966.1:128280722-128500722 GCA_030765045.1 Tenodera sinensis | reverse complement strand
TAAACTACTGTCGCTTTTTACTTGTTTCCCGTGAGTCACTGAAATGAGTTCAGCATTTCAGTGCCAGCTAACGGCTAGGTACCCGGTCACCTAAGTATAGAAAAATATTGTATTTCACTCAATTCCATAGTGATATTTCACCAAAAATACACATATTTAGATTCCCTGAACCCCAAAAAGGTTTTTTAGAAAAAAAGGTTTGCGTATGTGTTTCTGTCTGTGAACAGCTTACTCAAAAAGGAAAGTAACAAAATCTGAATTTTGGTTTAGTATCTTCCAAGGATGAGACACGAAAATTCCCCACTCTAAACTACCTTTTACATAGGACATTTTAAAAAATGTTGATTATCTCAAATATGGCTCTAATGATTTTGATTAAAATACCTTGTGTAAGGTGAAAAATGAAATGTACATCTTGACTTTTCTGGGAAGCATTTTTCATTCTAAATCACTTTTGTTTAACTGCTAAATCGTAAGAGATAGACATTCTTACTGCACAAAAAATGTAAATCTCGTTAAAACAAACTGTCATATTTTTTTATATAACTACTTTCGGGATATTTCTTGTTATTGGTTTGCACTTTCAAATACTTAAACTTTTCTTAACTGGGAAGGCATTATTTGTTTTTTTCCTCGTGATCATGCAAAGAGTATAGCATTTCACAGTCATCACATAGTGGCACAGTTTAAAACTCTGAACTATCGCTTTACTTTACTGAATTTTACAATGAAATGCATAAGTTTGAATTGGACGTTTATTTGGATTAACAAGTAGATAGAATAAGTAGCTTTTGTAAGAATAGTTTGCAGAAGAGTAAGTAGAGAAATTCATGCGGATGATACACTAGAGTGTTAAACATTTGGCTATCGCGCCGGCTTCCTATACACCCCTTGTATAACTCGCGCAATCGTTTTTGAACACTGAAATATTTAAACGAAAGCCTTGATGCGGGTCACTTACCTGCCTTCAGTAGTAGTTTTATCACATTGTGATAACACCCCCTGAAGTATCACTTCATACATATCTACACAGGGGAGCCGATGGTGTGAAACGATTCACACAGCATATTGCGTCAAGTAATGCGAGAGATAAGGTCGCTTAATACAGGTGACAGAAGGGGAGAGACTCGCTAACTGCCCTCTGGGTGAACGTCAGTGCTCAAAAACGAATGCGCGAGCTATATCTACAACGAAATATGTAGTCATTGACTGGAGAATGTCTTTGTCCTTGAATGTGTAATCGTGGTGTGGAGTGGGGAGCTTGTTGGTACGATGTAAACAGAGTAACACCAGCAGTTCAAAATTGTCTACAATGCAGTTGGACTGTAAGCAGTACTATTGCTGATACAATATTATATCGTTTGGTTCTTAGGTCTCCAATAAACATAATTCATTAGTGATATTATTCAAAGTATGATCATAATTGCTACTGTCCGCAATACGCTCGTGAGCGCCAGTCGGTTGGCCTGGGGTGTACGCTTGCCTCAATTTTGGGTGACGACCCTGTGTCTGCCTGTAAGGCGCTGCGGTTCGTTGCACAAATTGGGTTCGCAAAGCAAGTATAACGTGTTTTTAGTGTGAGAAATTTTTTTTTTTTTAGCCTTTTAACATAGGTTTTTGTATTTTACGTTTTAGTGTTTTAAGTGCTTAGTTTTAATGTGTTTTAGCTTCGATCTTTTACACATTTTAATGAATGGTTTTACCAAGTTTTAACTTAGCGCACTCATGTGCCGTTTGGTGTTTTTATCTGTCTGCGTTTTTAGTTGCCATTTTAAACTTCAGTTTTTAGGCGAGTTTTAGATTTTTTATTTTCTGACCTAGGGCCCAAATGACCTAGTTGTCGACGGGCCCCTAAACTCCATTCATCCATCCATACATCATAATTGCTTTGTTTTATGCGGTAATATAATGTATTAGTGATGCTCTTTCGCGTAGTATTTATTGTACCGGGAAAGAAAGAATAAATTGCTTTTGAAGCAGGCTGTAAACCGTCAGCATGGGAGAAAAAAACAATAGTGCGCAATTTCAAGTTCATTTGTGACAATCACAAGGTCATAGCTAAACTCCTGAGTCAAATACTATTTGCTTCTGCAATAGTTTACTTCGATGAACATGTAGATAGAAAAATATTCTTTCTTAGCAATATTTTGTAGAAGTTATATAAACATTAACGATATTAGGTAAAAAAAAGTCTTATTTATGTAGCATAGGATTTTTTAAAATCTCTTTATGGAATGTGTTTCGACCGCTGCGTTTCATCCACTCAATAACTTGATGTAATCTCGATATTTATAAACACACACGTCGTAAATGTGGAAGGAGAACAAACCGAAAGCAAGTGGTTGTTGTTACAGGCGATAGAATACGACGTATTTCACTCTAGACCATATAGACTCAAGGCTGTGTTAGTCAACCGATAATGGCAGTTAAATAACTGAAAGCTCCATTTAATTACCAAGGAATGGAGAAGTGATGTCCATAAAGAAAAGTGGAAGTGGGTTATGCAATCGCCGTTGCTTCTTCTAAGAGCTAACACACTTAGCCGTGAAAAAGAGTGTGATGCAACTTTCACAAAAGGCGCTGTTTATTCCACATAACCTCACGCAGTCTTGAAAGTTCCATTCAGAAGTAGCAGCCACTGATGAAGGCCGTTCTGATAAGGTAATGGAACGTGCCTTTCATATAACGTATTCTCTAAGTAGTTTCCTGCTCTGCTGAAGCAGATCACCTCAGTACTGTGCAATTATTGTTTATTGGATAGTCAACTATTTATGTGAAACGATTTTCCTGCTGCTAGTGCCATTTTTTTGCTGTTTCAATGACCTTAATTGCTATCTTAAGGAAAGTGGTACATACATATACTCCTTTATGAATGAAGCTACAAATAACACAAAGAATTTTGATATAGTAATAGCTTACAGGCTACACATATCTGTTTATATTTTAGGGATACTATTTTAGCCTTAATTTGGAACAGTCTATAGGTTCAATTTAAGAACTCCGGAAATATCTGAGTCATGAATTTTGAAAGTGATACGCTGCTAAGTATGCAGTCACTAAACGACAGCTGGCTAAGTTTTACCTCGTTTAGTACTCTATAGAGAGATTATAAAATAAATATACAAATAAGTAAAAGTCGCGAATGCGAAGCAACTGCCCAAATAAGAATAATGCACTTGGAGTTTGCTTTTCCAATCCCAGGACAAATTGCCTCAACATGACCCAAGAAAATTATGGGTTATATTAAAAGCATTAAATTAAACTTAGAGTTATCAATTAGGGTACTCGCAATATATCTATCAGACGTCGCAGTGAAGAGAAGCTGAAGGGCTTAAACATCCCACATATATCTAACCTAATCTAAGCAAACAAATATACAAGCACCGCTTTCGTCCACCACGAATCCCACATGCGGTTGCCTGGGATCGAACCCGGGCCGCTTTAGCAAGAAGCGAATGGTCTAACCACTCGGTTACGGCGCGGCCTAGATACTCATTAGGTGAGTGGAAATGCATAGGTATTGAAAATGCATGAAAAAGTTATGAAGTATAAGGATGCTTAGCAAATGAAATATATGAGAAGTTTAAATGGAAAGAATGACAAGGATTACATAAAGAGTGCTTACCGTGGTGCGAGATCTCCCCGTATTGTCGAAGTAAGTGCTGGCGGTCAATTTTTCCATTTACTAGTAGAGGAATACTGTCCAACAACAGCACCTAGAAATAGAAACGTTCCATATAGGTACTTAAAGTCGATCTGCCATGACCAGATTAATATATCACTTTTAATGGCAACATACCCAAATAAGAACATTCAGTTTTCAACATTCGTTATTTTTATTGAACAAAGCTATGTATGTAATGTGTATTTGTTGTTTTCTTAGGCTGATCCGAAAACGAATCTGCAATAGCAAGTGATCGTCATAATGTTCATATGGCTGAGATTAATATTTCTAAAATACAAATAAAAGTAGGCATTAATTTTTTGTTAAATCCAAACGAAAATTTTAAAAATGCTAGCATTGCTACTGTAATTTTAAAAGCTGTAGATAACAATTCCAGGTAGTTAGGCAGAAAACGGTATGAAATATAATACAGCCATGGGAAAATTGATTGAGCACATTAGGGGAGCAGAATATTCCTAGTCCCACGTCGTGTTGCTGTGCGGTTTACACAAGTCGATATTTCCAACCTGCATTTGTGAGTATGCATTCAAATGCGAGTGGTGATTCAAGACACAGCCTATTTGTGTGTCCCACAGACGATAATATATGGGACAGAGACTATCAATAAACTCGGCTGCATTTTGGAAATATCGACTTGTGTAAACAGCGATGCAACACAACGTGGGACTTAGGAACATCCTGCTCCCGTAATGCGCTCAATCAATTTTTCAATGGCTGTTCAATCGATGGATCTTTTATTTTTTGTAACGAATGTAAAAGTTTAGTTGGCAGTCAACCTTTGTTTTTGTTTTATAAACAAATTTCGGTGTTCATAGAGAGTAACATGGGAATTTTAACTCTAAGCGAGAAACCTACAAATACCAGAATATACCTTACTGTATTAATAATTTCTCAAATGCTTTAGATAACCTTTCACCACCTAAAAGCACATTTTATTATCTGTACTTTTAAGCTACATGATATTTTTCTTGTTTAAACGTTGATTAGAACAACTCGCATGGCAATGCTGTAGTTTTAACGTGAAATTGTTACTGAAATTTGTTTAGAATCTGTAATTATGAGCTGGAGGAAGAGTTATAAAAACACATTTCTGAGTCATATTGAATATGAACAGAAATACGTTCATTTTCAGACCTGTTAAGGATAATTAATGCGGATATGCTAATCAGAAATGTATACTAGCTGGTTAATTACTTTGCTTACCTGAGGCAACATATAAGAAGCAAGTTTTTTCTGAAGGAGCAATTCCAACTGCTGTGCTGTCAGTTCGGCTCCTGGCTTCCGTACGACGAAAGCAACCAAAGCCTAGGGGAAAGAAAGAGTTTGTTCAAGTAATACAGTTTTATAATTCAATGAAAACTGAAGCTATTAACAGTGAAGAAATATAAATTAACAAATATTTAGGGACTAGGCCTCACTTATCTTTTGTATTTGTGGTGAGTTGTTGAAATCAATCACAACTTACACCAAATACAAAAGATAAAATGAGGCCTAATCTCTAAATATTTGTTGACAACTTTACAAGCTTATAAAAGCTACCAAGTAATTGAAATCTGGAAAAGTTGGCATGTTTTACAATAAGTAAATTAAACAGAATTTTTATCCATGCTGAGGCGTACACTATAGCACTTTTATTAGAGCTCACATCAGGGTGCCCAAAACAAGTTAGGGGCACACAGTACTAGTTTTGGTGGTGGTGAGCGGGATTCTTTCATTAACGCAAAAGCCCGAATAGAGCTGAAGATTACGCTGGTGTTAAAATAGGATATATATAATGTGCCTTTTTGTTTGGATCTGAACAGTGACTTAATATGCTTCAACCAGCCACATACTCTGGCAATGCACTATCTGAAAACGGTTGTGCTTGCGGTTTAGCTAAGAGGACACCTTATGAATCTGCATCAGATTAAACAGCCGCGTTTATCTCACATTTTATGTGACCTGAAACAAAGCGAATAGCACTAAAGAGCGTCTTTTACATCTCGATAATGTCGTTACTCGAAAATTTTGGCACTCTGTGTTGCTCCATCTTTGGCTGACCATCGGTCTGATTTCTATTTGTGTTTCAGAAATGTAATGTTAAACATCATATTTCAGTGATTCAGAGAACGAAGCCATTCTTGCCATACTACCTTTCTTAGCTATACTATTCCTTACCTGTTCCATTTCTCCTGGTTTGTAACACAGAACCACGCTCTTCTCCACGTCAGGAACGCTGGATACAGCTTGATCCACTTCATTCAGATCCACACGATGCCCTCTGATCTTCACTTGAGAATCTGTACGACCTTCATATATGATGAGGCCCTTGTCCAGTCTGGCATAATCTCCAGTCCGGTATAGCCGGGAATATTCTGAAACAAACATTTTCGGGTTATGCACATTTTTATTTGTATGCTGAAAAGATTTATTTAGGACTTGTTAGTATCATATTATTTCTGCAGTGTAAAGAGTATCGCATTTTCGGAAATAAAATTGAGTTTTATTTACTCGGTTCTCAGCGTCCCATTCTATAGTGACATGAAAGAACGCTTACTTTTGCTTCATTTTACCCCTAGACCATAGAGAATAACTTGAAAGCAATGCACCTTCAAGCAGTACGTTCAATAGTAAGAATAACAATTAACGTTATAATCATTGAGACAGTAAGAGTGATGATAGCAATAATATTGATAAACATACCTAGAAAATAGTGATCATTGGTAAAGACAGGTACATTGGAAGCAAAGGATTGGAAGGAAAGACTGGAAGTTCCGATGAAGCTCGCCCAATGGACAAACAAAAGGCTAGGTAGAAAGGGTGGTCAGTAACATAGGAATTTTCACGTTATGAAGGCACAACGGGCTCTTATGGACAATGCTATTCTTATGGAAGATTCACGTGCGCTGTTGCCAAATGTGCCTGTCTTCAAATGCGACTAAGATAAAGTATGAACATGCATTTCGGTGTGAAGTGTGTCGAAGAATACTATGGCATGCACGATAAACCTTTTATATAATTATATAGTTTTTAAAATAATAAAATCTAAAATTTTGTCGAAAGCAGATTTTTTAACATCTTTCTCGCTCCGAACGTCAAAACATGGTTTCAAATCAAAATAATTGCAATGAAAAACATCTGGATTATTCGCTTGCTTTTGTAGGCCATGTTGGTATTTAGATTATATCAATATGTCTAAACATATTTTTCTAAATAAATAAAGTTTAAAACAAAGTGTTAAGATTCTTCATTTACACAGTGGAAAATGTCGTCGCTGGCTAATTCTGTAAGTCCACGTAAAAACTTCCAGCGACAAAGTTGTCAAGGAAATAACGAAATTATTTTTTATACACACATAGAACGTCTCCAGTACCGAAGTATTAATGAATCGCCATTTAAAGGCAAATGTTTGCGGCGCGGCGGATGAAAGCCGGTCCTCGTGTCTTGGAGATGATGAAAACCAGATGTGGTATGACAGTTGAAGGGCCGATAAGGCATTGCACTTCAGCGCAGGTTTTCAATGGGTTTTGGGAATCTGAGGCGTGAGCGAGTTTTACAAGCTCTCTAGTAATTATGTGCATTGCAGTTAAGTGATCAGTGCGGAATGGATCGCAGAAAAAAAGGCGAAATTATTAAAAGTGGCGACCGGAAAACAATTCTTAGAGTGTATGGTTATTGAAAGAAAAAGAACCCCGGATACAGTGACTCGTTTATTGTTAGAGAGCTTCATAAGGCGACTGGTGTAAGTAGGCCTACATTTTTTATATTAAGAAAAGAATGTAAAGAGGGTTCCATCACTACACCGCGGCTTACATGCAAAACCAGCAGAAGATAAAATATGATCATTTTGAACGCAAATATGGCACAAATTTCCTGAATTTCTATTTCAAAGTACTCCCCCCTACAATTCTGACTGTGTTGAAAAAAGTCAATGAGGATGAGGACCTGCCAAATTTTAAATATTCAACCTTTTACAGCTTAGGGAGGAAATGGGATTTCATTTTGAAAACAGAGGAAATAAATCGTTTATGGTTGAGACAAATTATATTATAGTGCGGCGACATTCCTGTTTACGGAAAATAAAACAATTCAGCAAAGAGGTAAGGAAAATCGTGTACCTTGATGAAAGTTGGGTATCAAAAGTTTGGAAGGATAGGAAGCGCTTTTTGATGGGTTATCCACTGGTCTTAAATCACCTACTGCTCGCGGACCACGATTTGTAATACTGCATGTGGATGGTACGATTTGTACAGGGTGCAAAACTTGTTTTCTTGTAAAAAGGTTCTGTTGATTATCATGATGAAATGGACAGCGATAGATTTGAACAGTAATTCAGGAATCAACTAGCAAAACCACGGTAATCGCTGCGGCGCAACACACATGACAACGCCGCGCTGATTCTCCATAAGAGCCATTGTGTCTTCATAACGTGAAAACTCTTATAGGGTAGGGGTCGGCAAATCTGTACCGGCTGATGATGTGACGTAATAGCACAGTCAGGGGCAAAGCATCATTCAAACAACACCGTTCAAATGTACCTAAACAAGTAGCAGTATACACCGCATTTACAGCTCTTTCGAAACCACCAAAACGCAAGGGAACCTTACTACATATTTGTGTAGGTAGGAAATTTAAAAATACTTCAAAGACAAAAGATCTCATGACCTCAAAGCAACGAATCTTCATTTTCAACCTTTTGTGAATCCTTTCACTTGGACATTCATACATAAGACCACAATTACGAATTGAAGTTCCGAATGTACAGACAAACCAATTTTGAAATCACAATTAAAAACAAGGCTGGTTTAGATTTATTTAAAGAATTAGATATGGCAAAATTGCGCCTCTCCGTTCGTCTGCTGCGCATATTAGCGCGTTTAGCCCAACATGCACGTGAGAAATTTCTTTCTGAACTGAAGATTATAACATCTAAAAGCAGATAGTGATTGTCAGGTGAAACCTACGGCTCTGTTGTACGTCAATACCTACTTTGAATTAACGTTAGATGTAGGTATACGAAACTGTAACACTCCAAATGAAGTGAAGAATAAGATGAACAATTAATGTTTAAGCCCTCTCAGTTTATATCTTGTTGATATATAATCAAACGTGTGTTAGAGAAGTTCCTACACCGCCACTGCAGCTTCGGAAACATTCTCCTTAGAACCGTGTGTCATGTGCATGCGGGATTGCATTGCGTGACGTCATCCTTCCTGCAATCACGATGACCAGTTTACCAACTCCTAGTCTACGGGAAGTAGCTCGGAAATCCTAGATACATCCAGTATTCTTACACATCAGGCACATAGAGAAACGTACGGATTGACCAATGGGAAATGAAATGTCAGTTTCATAACAGTTGCTCCAAACATGAACAATGAAGGTCCATAGACAGGTAGCTGCGTTTTTGATATTATTATGGTAATTTTTAAATCAGCATATGAAAATGTTGTACCGATCAGTATGCATATGTTCAGGGTTAAGTGCCTGTTCAGATAAGCCATACACTTCCTTGATTACCTTAGTTGGAAGAGAAACTCAAATGTTAATGGTGAATAACGTGTAGTTGGCAGAAATTTGTTGTTGACAAAGTTAAACACACAATAATTCCTTGTATCACAACAGTGAATGTGGGGTCTTTTAGGGCATAAAAATGTACGAGCGTTATGCTGTAATTTTTGGTTTCTACCGGCAACTCTTAAACCTGATGGCTGTGAACAGGATACCATCGGCCGATGCAATTTCCCTTCACTTCATCGGGAAATTGGATTACCCTACAGTTTACATAATCATGTTTTACTTTTAAATATACCGGGTGGAAGATACTGCTTCGGCCATATGTTAACCAGGGATTCTACATGATGAGTGTAACAAATATGTCCAATACAGTTATTGTCAATAAAGAACGGTTTCGCCGGAAAAAAAAATTGTGAAATGTTTGGAGCCATTTAGCTTCTTGACGAGGGTATGTAAATGGTTTATCGTTTGCTAACTGTCCCCCAAACATTGTGCACACAAAGCTGTAATGCATTTCTACTTTAATTTGAATGCATGTAGTCACAATTTAGTGTTAAAATGACGTGCAAAGTTTAATTCTAAAAGAGATTTGGTAGTGTCACCTTTTATTAGTAAATTCATTTGAATTAAGGTAGAAATGCATTACAGCATTGTTCACACAATGTTTGCTCTACAGTAAAATAATAACTTGTTTATATGTACTCGTCAAGAAGCTAGATGGCTCCAAATATTTGACACAAATTATTTTTTTTTCGGCCAAACGGTTCTCTCTGGACAATAATTGTATTTGACATATTTGTTACTCATCATGTAGAACCTGGTTAACGTATAGCCGAAGCAGAACCTTACGCCCGGTATAAAGCACTTGTTAAAGCTATTTGCATGTAAATAAGTTGTGCTGGTCGCTGGGCTGTTCCTACTGATTTGTTTGGATTGTTTTGAATGGCCAGGTGCTTTTCAGCAGCCATCCGTTGCCGTACATCAAGCTGAATATGATGTCGTATTAGCTAATAGTAAAACCATGCATGAAAAGCTCCACGCAGAAGAAAGAAGCCCATTCGTTTCCAAATTACTACGTTTAGAAACCACTCTTGGGTTTATGGTTGCGGATACGGTTCGTTGTATCAGATAATAAACCTTTATTAGCGTTCATGTTAGGTATCCAGAGTGTTGAAATTTCTCCCATTTACACAAAAGCGGTATTTGCCTACAGGTGTAGATGTAGGTCAAGGTCGCTGGGGACAATACCCCAGCACTGATGTGGGTGAGTTAATTGGTATTATATCATGCCTCGTTGTATGAATCTTGTGGAATGTCAACTTTCACTTTCTTTTTGCGAGTTGCACGAACCTTTTGTTTCTCTCCTTACGTAAGCGCTATACTAAGCAGAGTGCTTTATTTATATTTTTATACATTCAAGATAGGTATAATCTCAGAACCAATAACATATATTGGTGCTCTCTTTTGAGAAGTGGTATGTTTTATTGAAATAAAACGCTAGTCCTACTTCTAAATGTATGTGTCAATTCACCAAATGATAGAGAAGGCGTCGTTTATTAATCCTTTGTTGGCTAAGCATACGCACAAATGCGTTCTTTAAATGCTTCTAGAAATTGCTTTTATATAGTTACTCGGTAAATAACCGAAGTTCATTGATTTCAAGGAGAGGTTGCTGTTACATGCACAAAAACTTCAAAATATGACGCCGATGCGAATTTCTGCTAGACCAGCGACGTTCACGTTTGCGAAAGAGGGGAAGTTGGATTTACCTCCCCCCACTTTATGCGGACTGTGGCTACTCTTTTAACACTCAATTGTGTTGCAGTGGCAGTTGAGTTACATGTATGTTGAGTTTGATTTACGAAAGCACTTTCAAATCTTGTGCGATAAGTGTTTATTCATTAATGACTTCCTTGGCATTACTTACTTTTAAGGAGTCTATCAATATTTGGTGACAAAGTCGAAGTGCATAGCCATAGAAGTTCCAACAAGTGATCGGCGCGTAAACTATTAACATGGTTCATTTTGGAGAAACTCTGTTCGCAAATATATGTAGAACTATCCTCATTCTTTTACAAACTATTCTTGCAAATTCTTATATCTCTATTTATTACATTTTAATCGACATAAGCATTTTCAGAAATTACCTTATTGCTAATTTTTTGGTGGTGCGAAGGGAATATGGGAATACAGTAGGCTTTAAGTAATAGTGAAATGTTTTAAGAGCTGGTTGCTATGCGATGCCTTTGAAATTGCGTTCTCTCTGCAGGGCCAAGAAGTGAAAAAGAGAATAACATATTTCTATTTGAGAAAAGTATAAGTATTGACAAATTCAAACAAATACTAAAGAATATTTCGGAAATGGTTCACTTAAAAGAAAAAAAGGCATTTGCCATACATTGTGTGTTTTAACGAGATTCGCATTTTGTATTTAGTAATCTTTTGTCTGTCCCTTATGTTTACCATTTATGCAAAAATCCAGAATGAAGAAGTCTTCTGAGGACATTCCCAGAAAATTCAAGGTATTACTTAGAAACTGCCATGAAATCGCTTGTTTGTGTGTCTGTCACAGGGTACTGACTATGAGTGAGTTCTACACGCCACAGGCAAGAGCTGATTCACCCTCCGAATGAAGGAGAGGGTCGGGGAATAGCCGCTAATTAGTAAGCGTCCCCAAATATACAAGGTTGTACATCGCTGTGCTAGACTGTTCTCATGTTTTGAGAGTAAATGCAAGGTAACTAATTACAATAACATACATATAGTGGACTTCACATGCTACATTTTCTCCTTGGGTAAGCCGAGTAAGCTGTTTTAATTCGCAAGCAGATGAAGTCGTTCGTGGTTCACCCAGCAGAGCACACTTTATAACTTAATATAGTCGATAGGAGTCTTATTTTTTAAATTCACGTGTAGTCGATCCAAGATCAGAAAGGTCAATGTTGATTTCGCTTGAGTACTTTCAGTACCTTAGATATTGTGATGTCAAAAAAGTCGTGTCTACAAAACAGCACCGCTATTTAGACATTGCCACGTACTATGCTTGAATGACTCTCGCTCGGCCAGATACCAATCCCTCCCCGGGCTAAAACACGGGTGAACGTGGGTTCTATTAATTTCCTTTCTTTATAGTACAAGAGCTCAGTTCGGGGGTTCTTTCCACTTGACTGGGGCGTGGTATTGTTCTACACAGCTTGCTTACCACTCGTTCGTTCGTTCGGAAGGAAGAGTTGGACTCCTAATACGAGTTTTGCCTTGATAGCTTTTTATTGAATTTGTACTTGTGATCCGATTCTATACATTCTGGACGACCATCTTACTCAAATGCCATATGACGGTGATTAAACATTAACCTATGTGTTGCGGTATTATCAACAAATGGCATTTTAATATTTTGGCGGCTTATAAGATGATGGGAGATGCTTTAAAACCAGACGGTATGTGCTGATTTCTCCCCTTATACTTTTTTATATTTAACTTATGAGGCAACTGATATTCTTGGGAGTACGTTTGGCTCTAAACGAAGAGATAATCTCCTGTTATTGCAGCATCTGACCGTAAGGAGCGTTTACACCACAACAGTTAAATGCACTGCGTACATCTTCATTTAGTTCTTGTCGTTTTCTGATATGCATTTAGCACGTTTCAATCTTGTAGGCAAAATTATGCTTAGACTAACTGTGCCAAGAATATACAACTTACTGCTCGGATACTTTATAAATGCTTTTATGGATATGTGTGCGACTTCGATAGTTGCCCATTCTCTCCATCTATTTCCATTTTTGTCAGGTATTATGCTAGTTTGTTTTCCGTATGCAGGTGTAAAATTTTTCCTTGTGATAGATTTTGTTGTACTAAATTAAAATTCCAACTCGTGTAGCAATTGCCAAAACACACAGTTAATAGGTGTTCTGTGTAAGTAACTATTAATAATTATGCTAACCCTTCTTCATCTTATACAAGCTTGTTCCATATTATATATGAAGAAAATGATACAAATAAATGATCAGTATAAATCCAGTTCCAAAGAAAGCTTGTTGGGAAAGTTATAATGACCTTATCTCTCTGTCGGACAGACATGTGCAGCAAGTGCTTGCTGTGATTTCATGCTTCACCGCATCTGAGAAACTAGGTCATTAAATAGAAGTTTCACGGCTAATTTGAAGCAAGGTCGCAACTCGAAATATTTCTTTTCAATCTCATAGTGACAGAAGGAACTTTAAAAGAAGCATGAAAAAACAAACTTTGGTGTCTTTCAAAAGAGTGTTCAATTCTCATCAGAAAAGTTCCAAATATATTAGGCAGTTATCTTCCTCACACGTATGACACGGTCTTCAAAGATCCATAACCTTGTCTGAACACAAATGCAACTTTTGGGATGCTTACCTGGATCGATTGTTAGGGGATTGGGGACGAAGCGCTCGGGATCACGGCCATTGACGTATCCAGCTGCGAGATTAAGACCTGCGACGAGAAGTTCTCCCACTTCACCCTGAAGCACGGGACGGAAGTGTTCGTCCAGAAGATAAACAGCCGTGTTGTCCAGTGGCCTTCCTGCAATAGACAAATACCTAAATGTGATATTTCTAATTCCTCGTGAAAGGAAAAAAGTATTACTTAAGATTTCAGGTACAGCCATGGAAAGAATGATTGATCACATTAGGAGAACGGAATATTTTAAGTCCCACGTCCTGCTGCAACTTGGTTTACACAAGTCAATATTTCCAACATGCAGCTGAGTTTATTGACAGTCTCTGTTCCATATGGTATCGTCTGTTGGACACGCCTATGTGTTCAACAGTTGCATGTTGGACATATTGACTTGTGTAAACCGAGCTGTAACACGAAGTGGGACTTAAAATATTCTGCACTCCTGATGTGCTCAGTCATTTTTTCCACAATTTCGTCTATTTTTGCCTTGCTATGTCCGAAATCTATCAAGCAAATATTTCTGCACTTCCCCTCTGCACTATTGCTTGTAAATCTGAACGAAAACGCACCTTAGCAACAATAGCTTGCCTATTCCAAAACATATAATACTTATCTTTTGTAGCTACCTAATACAAGTGATTGTTGTGTGATGAAATTAACAGATTCAACAATGTGATTCACAAAGAGAATACTAATACAAAACAAGTATAGCGGAATCACTCCACTCTTGATTTTTACTGTGTGCACAGATGTGTCCTGAGTTTATTATTGCCCAAAATCTATATTTTTCAGGATTTTTCAAACTTTTCCCAGGTCGGCCCTGAAGGACAGCTAAATTTGAGATCATAATAGGTAATATTTATACGAATAATATAATATTGTACATGTATGTAAATTTTTCATTAGTAGAGGAAGAAGTGCTGACGTCAGATTGTTTAAACTACCTTATGCTGGGAATACTCCTGAATCCGTATTCGCAGTTATATTATTTAGTTTTGTTGGTGGTCAATACTGTCTCTTTTTTAAATTATTCAAACATCCAGAAACTTCAAACGAATGTTTATATTGTACGTTGGTAGAAACACAATGATATTCTTTTAAACGGTTCATAATTCAGAAGAATTGAAGCACATCCATAGCACAATGATTCTAAGTTTCTGTGTTTGTCATTACATCTCCCTCTACTACGTTCTTTGGCATGTAAAGGTGGGTGGGAGAAAATATAAGAGCATATTTTAATGCTAAGAGCATACTTTGCATGACCACTTCTTGCTTTAATAACAGTAAAGTGTTTGATTTAAGGTTGAACCAACATTTGCGCTTAAATTCGATCAAGGCTGCCCCAGAAATTTCTTTTCAGGCATATATAGGTCACGTTTATCTAAAACATCCACGCCTTTTACTATTCCTAAAATGCACTCCTAAACCGGAATCGGTAATTACATTTCTGTAGAGTGAATTCAAGGCAATCCAACAGTTTCGCAAAAACAATTCAAGGAGAAACTATAACTCATAGAGAATACAAGAAAAACAATATTAGAGGGATACTGACCAATAGGAATCTTTGTGCTGTCCATGATTTCAGCGCCGGACCGTATGACATGGTAAGTGACGTCACCCATTACTTCGGTGCTTCCATAAAAGTTGCAAAGCACGTGATTTCCAGAGTCGAAATACTGGAAAAACTCGCGAGCTAATTGGACTGGAAGTGGTTCTCCGGAGCACACCCAGATTTTCAGCTGTTTCAGAGGTCTGCATGTTGGCTCGAGTCCTAGATACAGGAGCAGAGACCGCAGCAGCGAAGGCACGAGGACTAATCTCTGCACCTGAAATGAATAAAATGTATTAAAAATAGGTTACGGAGCAATTTTTGAGGAAATATGTTTGCTCCTGCACATTCTTAGTGAGAATGAAACTCATCAAATTATCTAAACAATTGAATTGCTATTGCGACTTGTCATTCCTCTTGGGAATTACTCATCATTTGATGCAACACGAAGATTTTGAAGAAAGTTCTTCCCCCTAAATTGCCCTTTACATGGGAAAATTTTTCGGAAATTTTGATTTTCTCAAAAATGGCTCTAACGATTTTGATTGAAATTCCATACGCATAAGATACTTTTATGGCAAATGAAATGTATATTTTGAATTTTCCGGTTATAGACCATGCGGTCCTGTTTACTCTTGATGACTTTTGCATAACTGGTAAACAGTAAGATATAGACCAAATCTTACTGTACAGAAAATATAGATCTCGTTAAAACAGTTAAACTGCGTCCAAATGCATGTTTTGTGGAGTGAGCCATTTCGGAGATATTCCTCGTTATTTGTACGAGATTTGCATTACTTAAAGTTTTCTCAAATGGTAGGTCGTTATTCACCTTTTTATATTTCGACCGTGCAAAGAGAACGGAATTTCAAAGCCTTCACGTAACGACCAGCTTTAAAAGATTCGACTATCGCTCAAAGCCTACTGTATTCCCATACTCCCCTTACACCTACAAGAAAATTAGCAATAAGATAATGTCTACAAATGTTTATCTCTACCAATATGAAGAAGATAGCCGAGTGAGTGTAACACATCAGATTTTTTAATTTATGATCCGGTTCTTTTATTATGTGGCTGTGGTAAGTAGAGCAAACATGTTATACACCAAAGATTGTCTCTATATCATGTATTATCTAACATTCTATTATAAATAGTTTGTTTTTATTGCATTTGTGCATATATAGACTATTTCGTTCCTAACTGCATGCATCTTTGGGCTGCATCTGAAGTACCTCTGACAATATAAGATAATACAGATCAGCGATGTCCAACCTTGTCTCTTTGGAGCTGCTATTCCCCACCTGCTCTTTTAGTCGGAGGGTGAATCAGCTCACAACCAATCAGTATCTCGTGATGGACACAAGCAGGTGATTCCATGGCAGTTCCTAAATTGAATTTTCTGAGAATGCCCTAAGAAGACCTTTACATTTTGGCTGATTTTTGCATAAATAGTATAGTAAGAGACAGACAAAAGCTTCTTGAATAAAAAATGAGGATTTCGTTAAAACACGCAATATATGTCAAATACTTCTTTTTTGTTTCGAGTGAACCATTTCCAGATATTATTTATTATTTGTTTGAATTTGCCAATACTTATACTTTTCTCAAATGGGAATATGTATGCTATTCGTCTTTTTATCTCTTGACCTTGCAAAGAGTCAAATTTCAAAGGCATCGAATAGCAACCAGCTCTTGAAGTATTTCACTATCGCTTAAAGCCTGCTGTATTCCCCTTGCACCTACAAGAAAATTAACAGTAAGATAAGTTCTGAAAATCCTTATGCCAATTAAAATGTAGTAGAGTAATATCCATAGCATAGTGTGTATAATACTGAGTATAGCTCTATATATATATATATATATATATATATATATATATATATATATATATATATATATATATATATATATATAACATTTATTGGGGCTATTTAGTAAACATCAGATGCATAGGTTCAGCAGAAGTTGCAACATACATAAGAATGCTGGATTGAAAATCCCTTTTCTATTTATGATAAATTTTTTTCCACTCATGTGGGTCAGTCTTCCTACTAAAATTCTTTCTGACAAGAACATGACATAAATTTTTAATTTGCTAACCTGGTCTGGGCCATTGATCAGTTCACCTTGTGCCAGTTGCTCGTGAACAGATAACTGTATTACTCATTAGTGCATACCTTGTGTAATATATAGTTCACAAGCATTAAAGAAACAAACTCTAATAAATACCAATTAAAAAAATCTCTTAATGTTACACGACTTATCTCTACCCACAATAATGTCTTTTTACATAGCTTCTGGAAACAATTATTATAAATGTTTATTTTTCTGTGTACTTCATAATAATCGAGACAAACATTTGTGAAAATAGTCTGATTATACATTTCGTTGCTAGTACAAGTGAGATACAGGAGGCGAAGCGATGGTCAAATGTTTAAAAACCTGATGTTATTCACACGAGTATCTGCACCCTTTAGGTATCGTTTACTTTTATATACTACATACAAATTATTCTTATAAATGCTTATTTTTGTATCTAAAGATAAGCATTTGCAGATAAAGTTTCCGACACATTTCCCTATGATAAGCTGGATACAGGACACCTAAACAATAGAGTTTCTTCATTTAAAACCTAAGAGGCGTCGGTTTTGCTCCTACATAAACTCCGTCGCCCACCCTCGGCTAAACAACCATTATATCGGGAGAACACGATTAAGTTGGGTCAGTGTAATGTTTCCAATTTCAGTTGTAATATTTTGGTTTAGTTCTTCTAGTTTTTAGTAGTTAGTAGTTGTCTAAAACTAAAAGCGTATAAGTGTACAAGTGTCCATGCTTTAAAACAAGGTGACCCAGTATCACGAATGCATTATTATAAATAGTTTCTTTCATCAGTGAATGGCGGTTTAATTGACCTACAGCTTCTGTTCTTTTCTGACGAGGCATGTTTTCATCTAAATGGTCGTGTCAACATTCATAACAGTAGGTATTGGGCGTCTGAAAATCCACATCGCGCTCAAGAAATCCCTCTTTATGATCGTAAAGTTGGAGTTTGGTGTGCTGTTAGTGCTAGACGCACAATCGGTCCAATGTTCTACGAGCAGACTGTAAATGTAGAGAGGTACCGAAATGACATTTTGACCCCATTTTATCATGAACTGACAGAAGAAGAGAAATCATATGGTTGGTTTCAACAAGATTCTGCTAATACCCATACAGCAGAGAATAAAATTAGGGAAGTATTTGAAGATAGTGATTAGTGATGGTGTATGGCTCCCCCGATCTAACACTGTGCGATTTTTAGTTGTGGGGTAACCTAAAAGACAGAGTTTACGATACAAATTCTCATACTTGGAAGAACTAAAACAAAATATTAGAAATGAAATCGAAAACATTACAGTGGTGCAACTTAATCGTGTGAATCAGAATGTGTTCTCCCGACATAGTGCTTGTTTAGCTGAGGATGCACGACATTTCCAGCATCCTGTATAAGGTAAGCGTGTTATACAGTTCATGTATGAGCAAAGCCGACTGTGGCACATCCAATCGCGCACAGGCGAAATGGCGTGCGCTCATTAGGTTTTAAATGAACCCTATATATCAAATGCTTAAAGGCGGGTCGCTCTATAGGTGTTGAAATTCCTTGACATCACAAGAAACCACTGCTGGATGAGCACCCCCCCCCCCCCCCCCGCTCCCCTGAAAAAGGACATCAAACTGTACCTTCCCCGGCCTTACTTTAGGTTGCAATGTAAATAAAGTGCAAAATTGTATTCCTCCACTGATCCCTATAACTGCCAGGAATATTGCGCGACTTAACGTATGCATTATGTGAATTGTCATTGCCACGTCTTGTCTTTTGAACCTTGTACTGATTGCATAGGAGCACTACTGCCATCTAGTGGCTGTTGCTTACAGGCAAAGAAGGAAGTGAAGGAGTGTATATATTCTGCAACCTTACGTAAAATATAGAATAACAATTATTATGGTGTTGGGTATTTCTCACACCACTTAGTAAATATGTACGTTTAAAACAATTTTCTCTTCACCACTTCGTAATACTTCTCCTTGGCAATGCTTTGCGTACTTCAAAACAGATGATATTTTGAACAATCTGTATGTTCTATTCTTTTACTGCCTTCTATGGCTCCGTGCACGCAGTTAAATTTGCTAATAAATAATAAAGAATTTGAAATTCATTTATTCTTACTAGAAGCTTTTAAAACTATTTTTGCAAAAACTGTAGTTATTTCAAATCGCTATTTTGCATGTTAGCGGACTGTATTTTCATTGGCGCCTGCTGACATGTAAGATATGGGGTTCGATCAAACAGTGAAGTGTTGCTCAAACACGTGTTCTCGTTTACATTGCAGCTTGAAGTAAGGCCGGCGAAGGTATAATAAAAACCGATGTCTCGAAAATGCCTCGAAGTAAATTAGCATTTTAAATATATTCATATCTTTGTGCAGTTAGTTTTTGTCTATCTCTTAAGTTTACCAGTTATACAGAATTAAACAAAATTTTTCGAATGAAGGAAACTTCACAGGCTATTCTCAGAGAATCAAAGACATACCTACCTGCATTTTATTTGTCATGTAAAGATCTTAAGTATATGTTACGTAAATCAAAGTCGTTGTAGTCAATTTCTCTACAATAACCAAACATTTTCCAAGCGTACTTCTGGGTTGGTGGATTATCTTCAAAATCTTCGTGTCAAGTGTTTGGAATATACTGAACTCAAATGCACAGTTTGGTATGTATCTAAATTGCTTTCGAGTTCTGCGTTCAAACACATGCACACACAGGAATTTTTTTGTAAATGTGATTTTTCTTTTATTCAGAAGAGCTCAAAACACACATTTCTAGTGAAATCTCAAATATCGAATTTTTGAGTGAGATGCAGTACTCTCCATATCTACTAATAATTGATGTTAGAGAAGAGTAAGTTCTGCTCTAACAGTTCTATTTTTTCCCGTAAATTCTCCAATATTCACTAAACAACGCTAATCTTAATGTTAAACATTTGTTATTAAGAACTAGGTTTATGTATTTAGATGTGTGCTGAATCATTCAACTTTCAGTAAATGTTATGTACGAATAAATATGTTTTATTTTTTCAAAAAGCCACTAATACAGAATTGGCAGACTGGTAAAATGAACACCTTCAAGAGGTAACAAGTGGGGTGACTTTTTCAGATTGACTTTTCGCTTTGCTACTGGAGGACTACGGATGCCAATGATTACCTGCCACTCGTTGCGCCTGACCTTGTTGCAGCAACGAAACTATATTTGCGAAATAACTGATCGCGTAGATAAAATCATAATGAAAGAAGTGCTGCATTCGTCCACTAAGCTCTGTAGGTTTCTTTCAGGTGATGAGCTTAAAGGGCTTATCCTTTACAATAGCCATTTTTTTTCTAAAGGTTGCTGTTTTGTTATCAGGTAATGGCATTTTGTTACAGTAAGATTTGTTATTAAGGACTTAATATATCCTATAAAAGTAAAGAAACATGCATGAAGTTGTATTAGAAACACCTTATATACGTATATAAGGCAATATTTTTTGTTCAAAGGTATACCATGGTTCTAAAAGTAACTGCTTAATAAATGCTATTAAAATCCAGTTCGGCATAAACCGGTGTGTATACTTAATTTCAATCTTTATCTTACCTTATGCTCTTGGAGTACTCTTATGAGTCGCTCGGGATCTTTGGTGACTTCCCGTGGTACCACGACTACGCAGCGTCCTTTGCACAATGGTCCCCAGATTTCGCTCACGGAGTCCACGAAGGTAAGAGCCGTCTTGAAGACGCAGGTTCGTTCATCTTCTGCATATGGAAACACTCTCCACTGCCAATGAAGTCTGTTCAGTACCGCATTATGAAACAGTCGCACACCTGCAGGACAGATGTTTATGGGTCAGTATTCACCATAACTTATCTCTGTTAAGAGTAAAGCGTGCTAAAAGCCTGTTCTACAAGGAAATATAATGGGACTGGTTGCGTTTTATGCGCTGTAGGTTTATTAGCATCGTTGCTCAGAATAAAGCAGATCGGTTAGAAAGAAACTGCACCTGCCTAAAGCTACATGCAAAATAGACTTGGCTCTTGCACAGGACGAAAGTTACCTTAGATATGAGTGAAGGAAAGCGAAAAAGCGACACAGATTTATTAAAATGCTTCTACACTTATCAAACAAAATGGGTTAATAGTACACTCCTATGACATGTTGAAAATTTGAAGTTAAATATTTTGGGATATCGTTTGATTTCGCACATGTTTTGAAGCTTGTGAAAGAAATTTTATGGTTCGTTTTAACTTCGATGTCCTCAGATTTCATCTAACGCCTATAAAAGTGGAAATAAGCATATGCACTGCACTTCACTTGTCGGTTACAATCATATATTCAGTTACTATTTAATGACAGTGACAAGAATACCCTCACAAGACTTGCCAGCACAATGACTACCATCACTACCTTCATTTCTTTCTTTTGCATAGAAGAAAAAAAGAAAAACAAACTTTGGGGATCCTTGATTCATACTTCATCTCTTTTCGACCATGTCAGCAGATAATACCTTACGCCATCAAGGCTACCTTTTAGCCATGTTTCTCAGCTCCTGGCATTCCAATTTTCTCTTAGTTTTTGTATTCATGGCCGTAGTGTCCTTAATTCCTGGATTACCTAGCCGTTTGCTTGAGCTGTCCAAACTGCAGCGTTGGTTCAGCGTTTAGCAAGCGATTTTAGTAAGCTGGCTGATGGAAGAGTTGCCAGTGAAAATTCTTCAGTATTGCACGGTTACAGTGCAATGAATTTAACATTGCTATTTGAATTGTTCCCTACAAAGATCAATATTAGAGTTTCGATGTGCCATTTAAGGGACAAGAATGAAACAGCTTATGTAGTTTCATTCTTCTGCATTGTAATGACGTGCTTCACTTGGCAGTTTATACAAAAAGTAAACTGTTTTCTTATATTTTAAAAGAACAACCACTACTACTTCTACTACTACTATAACGAAGACGACGACTTCCTTTCATGGCTTAGACATTGATCTGTGTCAGCGTCACTTTCATCACAACACAGGACTTCCCTATTGCCTTTATCTAGGATTTTTCTTGGTAGCCTGCCTGTATCTATTCTATTAATATAATGCTTCCGTTTTTGTTGTGAAATTCCTTCTAGTGAGTTTATCAGCAAGTATGCAGCTATTTCATCATTTGTGAATCTATTCATCTTCTCACTCCAACGATAGCTGATATGACAAATGTCATTTCTGCCGCCTGAATATGACTTACATTTCTGTTTTGAAGCCCAACTTTCACTTCCATGAAGCACTGCTGGAACGGTTATAACTTTACAGAATTTAACGTTTCCTTCGTGTTTTTCAAATTTCTTCTTATTGTTTCACACCTACTTATGTATCTTGTTATCTATATTGTTATAATATTTATAACGTATAGGCTAACTAGGAAGGATAGTTACACTTTCTGTACTTGATCATTATTTTATCTTGTGTTACTGTTATGACTCTTACAGACAGTTTTGTATCACTGGTAATAAACATTTCGTGATACCAAAAGAGAAATGTATTTATCACGGTGTTTCCTTGTTTTTAAGTCAAAGCATCCTTTGTGCAACAAATGTTACTGTCTTTATCACCTTACCAATGGCAAGTGGAACGTAGCAGAAGTATTCCATTCCGTCCAAAATTCGATATCGACATTTCAAATGATTTGGATTTAAGTGTCGTAGCCGTTCGCGAAACGGATTGAATGCGAGAAAAAGAAACTCTGCTTTAAATATGTAAACAACCTGTTACGAGGAAAATTCATCTGATTAATAAATTCCTTACATAGTTGTGAATATCTAGAAAAAAAGTTGACGCGTGTACTCATGTAACTTTCTCTATACAAAATATTCTTAAAAACGCTTATTCTTCTAATTTACATTAATCGAGATAGACGTTTGTAGAAGTAATCTTATTATATAGGTACACATTTCCTTATCGAACAATGGGAATAGAACAGAGGAGGGTTAAGTGATAGTCAAATATTTTAAAAGCTGGTAGCTATGTGTTGGCTTTCACATTCCCTTCTCTTTATATATAGGAAATAAAAAAAAAGAATGACTTCCCATTTGAGAAAACAAGTGTTACTGTAAAATTCATTTGAATTAAAATCGTTAGGGGCGTTTTTGATAAAATTATAAGATTTTTTGAAAAATGTCCCATGTAAAAGGGTAGTCCAGGATGAGGGATTTTCTTGAAGATCTGCGTGTCGCATTCTTGGCATGATTCATGTTAATGAATAATTAATTGAAGTTTTGAAGAATATATTCTTTTTAACACTAGTATCTTCAATAGTAAATATTTAGCTACTTTTATACTTTATAGTCGTAGGTGCCAATGTTGGTTATGTGCATTATGTACATTTTTTAGCCTCACAGCTGAAATTTTTGTCGTGTTCAAAAATTAAAAATGTAGTTTTTAGCCTTTACATTGAATTACATACTATGATATTTTGACTCGGAGCCCATTTAAAATTCCACAAGTAACCATTTAAATGCCCGAGAATACGGCCTAATAGCTTATATTTATTTCAAATGCATTTTACTTGACCCTGATTTTTCTTTATCTTTTACCATTGAATATGTTCCCTAAGATGTACCTAATTTATAACCAACCAGCAGAAACTCAGAGAAAGTGAAGTTAAACAACTGGCATATGTATTTTGATACTTTTAAAATGCTCAAGACGACGTGAATTCTGTAAATCAGTATAAGCTGTTACAAGTAATTATGTATATATGTTTACATTTTATTTCCTGAAACAACTAGAAGAGTGAAACAAATTCTTTATGCCAGTTTTCTATACAAGTATTTAAGCACATGGCAATGCATTTATTTTTTCGAAATTACTATTTAGATATCACGTGTAACACCTGCTTAATTAGCATAATAAGAGTGAAATAACGTGTTTTTCTTAAAAAAAAAATATATATATATATATATATGTGTGTGTGTGTGTGTGTGTGTGTGTGTGTGTGTGTGTGTGTGTGTGTGTGTGTGTGTGTGTGTGTGTGTGTGTGTGTGTGAATGAAATTTAAACCACACTTATAATTGTGGTAGAACAGCACAGCACATGACAAAATTGCGAAATTATTTATATAAACTGCAAGGTTTAACATCTTAGGTTCGCGTACCCTTAAAGGAAATGCAGTTCTTCAGAAGTGAATTCGGTGATACGAATCCAGCTATGCTTCTTGCCTATCAATGAACTTGTAGTTTAATTGTTTAAAATGAGCATAAGTCTTTTCGAAAGGTAAAGCCATAATTGGTTAATTATTTCATTGAGAAAGTGAATTTGCAACAAAATGCACAAGCTGAAACTTGATTACACTGCTTTCACATTACTGAAAGCAAGTAATAACTACCCTTGATGTAGTTCTTGCCACAGGAAACAAAGGGAACATCTCTGTGCCCCAGTGTAACTCTAGAACTAAACATAGACATGTCCTAAACGAAGTTGTTCATTTTAAGGCTTCTTTCAGAAGAAGTGCTTCTCCGTAGTACTTTGTGACACTTAATTCATGCGTGTGATACAATGCCTTAGTGTTGCTAAAAGCAATACCTGCTACTGCTACAGTTAATGCGTTTGCGAATGACGCTTGGAATTACAGTATGTTCATTGTTAGCCAATACTAGCTATTGTGGACACGCTCACAGAAGGTTTCGGTTCGTCGATCACGTAGTTCGCAAGATACACACACAAGGAGAATTGCATCATCACATCAATCTTTACCGCCACTTGCGGATTACATAAGTTTCCAGCATTTCTGTTTATTTTATCCAACCCTTTCAAAAACTTGAGTGTTATTATTGACAAGTGAATGCGCATTATTTGAAGAAATCTTCAACCAAATGGCAAGATTATTCCTTGTGTTTTATCACTCTTTCAGATGAACTCTGCAAAGGTCCTGAGATCGAGAGGTCTTAGACATCACTCTGTCATGTACTGAGTATTAATGAATTATTTAAGAAGAAATAACAAAATAAATAAGCAACTTCAAGAGCGAGTAATCCTTCGTGTAAATTGTGTGTAAAGTTTGAAGATAAATCATTCTATCATGTATCGAACTACCGTCATTGCAGTGGTAAGTTTTGGCATTTATGCTTATTGCATTCACCTGCAGTACTCTTAAAAGGATACGGGAATCTGATCTACGATACATGTACACTTCTTACTACGATGCAATACCGTCTTAGTTCATATACAAGTATAAATATTGTATGGAGTATCGAGTTGCTGCATAAGTTAAGTTTTTAGCCATGTAAATGTTACACGATGGTTAAATCACAATTTAATATACTTGGCAATTCTCTGGTTGACTGACGTGAATATGGATTCAAGAGTTCATAAAACCTATATTAAAGATTGATAAGTCTTCCTAGAGGTGGAGAACGCTGCTCTTTAAAGTTGTATTTTTGAAAATACAGAACAATTTTCTTGCGGTGTTTTCTCCTGTGGAATTCTGCCTTTCTCTCCCAAAGGATACAAATCTTTGCAGCCTTTCTTGGTATCTTTGATTCATACTCGAAAGTGATCACAACTTTTGCGCTCAATCTCATCTTTCATCTTACAAGTAACACAAACTGTTCAAATTTGCACAACTCAAAGTATGTTAACAGACATAACACTCGAATTCCAAACAAGAATGGCAGATGATAAACGGCAAACGATTGCCTGCAACAATATTGTCATGAAGAAAAGCGCCATCAGATTCTACATCAGGTTAATAACATATGTATTGCTGTGTGCAGCAAAAATCTGATAAAATTTCCCTTTACCTACTTCACCAGAATAGTTGCACAGTACTTATACCATGCATATTTGAGCTGTTCTTAGATCAGTTATCTGAGACAGAAAACGGAACTAGGAGTTAATTGCACTGCATTTCATTATAAAGCACAGGAATATATTATATGTGCAATTTGTATTCATGCGAAGCTGTAAATATGGCTGTTTCATGGCGTAAGCGACAGGGCTGGGCTTGGTTTCAACTCCGACGCCAACTTGAAAGCCAGCTCTTGCACAAAATGTTCTGAAAATGAGTATTCTAAATAATATATTAACATTCGTTTTCTGAAAAATATTTAAAATAAAGAAAATAATCTGTTTCGCTACTCAAATACACATTCCTTTCTACCCCTAACTTTAACATTAAGCTTTCTTCAAAGAAAGTCAGATGCTTTAGTTGAATCATCTTGTATAAAAGAAAACAACCAACCTTTAGGGATGCCGGTACTGCCGGAAGTGTAGAGAACCAGAGCGAGATTAGAACTTCCGGCTGAGAATGTCTCCTTTTCTGGTATAGACTCCGGAGAGAGATCACGTGCTTCTTTCAGTAGGTCATCGTATACAAGAACATTTCTGTATTCTCCGTAGAGTTCTGGGTTTCCTGAAACAAGAGATGATGGTTCAAACTGATGCATTATTTTAAGGAAAATAGGGAACTACGTTGACATTTGAAACTACATTCCGATTAATTGCACATAAAAGAAAAGCAAAATTAAATTTAAAAAACAGTCTCCAACCTCATTTCTAAATTATGTGCACTTCCGGTACGGAAAGTGGTCCTTAGTAATTTTAAGGATTTTTTATAATGAATTTTACTACAAGTCAGAATTGCAAAGCGAGGTTGTGCCGTATTTTTGGGAAAACATAAAAAATATAACTAATTAAACTTTTCACTTGGTAGATGAAGTCAAGATTTAGTTGCACTTCCTCTCAGCCATTGCTTTTTATTTATTATTAGTATAATACATTGCACTGAGCCGTCGAACATCCTCCTCTAGCGCTCTTCAGGCTTTAGATATTATTTGAATTAAATGTGTAAATCAAACTAAACATATTGTGAAAATAAGAATAAAAATATAAAAAGGGGGTATGGAAAACTTTCATCATAGGTACATAATAATGAAAGGAACAAAACAATATGCGATTTTTGATTGGACAATAAATATTAATCGAATGTTTCATACTTTTGATTTTTATATGAAAATAACGGTCCATAATTTAAATAAAATGCTTACCAAGTTTACCTTAATTTATAGCCATAAGTCTTCATTTTGAATTACGGCATTTAAGCCTCTAGGAATTGAATCAATAAGGTATCCAATATAATCCTGTGAGGCGGCAATGTTTAATATCTTTCATTATAGGTACCACTAAGTTTATTACTTTCAAGAAGTTTTATCCGGTGTAAGGATGTATTAAATACTTTTTTATTTGACTCCACGTTCTTTGTCTTATGTATAGCCTACTTTAGCTTCTTCTATCGGTGGCTTTGACGTAAGAAAAAACGGATCGTTAAACTGCAGATTTTCTTAACTTTAAAACGTTGGTTTATTACCTAGTATTTGTTTTGGCTATTGATCACTCTTGCGTTCATAGTACTTGTTATATTAGATTTTATATCATTGTGTCATCAGCATTGGTCACATTAAAGCCACAGTCCTTTGACACCTTACCGTGTGCATGGGGATGATGCATCAATGCTGATGGCTACTCTCGGTCAGGGCGAATACACATACGACCGACATAATTGAGTTTTTGTGAAGAAGGTAGTTTGCTCAACTAATTGTGAACGATATAAAGTAATATTGGTGCAAACCAGTTTGTAAATAGCTTTCTGCAACTCTCTTTTTGCACTGAACAAAGCCTAACTAAATTCTGCCCTTACATCGATTGGGGTATGCTAGCGTTTTTGTACAGGAGTCTCCATGCCACTAATGTAACTTACCACAAGTTTCCGTTTCTTTGGTTATTTGTTCTGAAAACATGGCGTATTCCTATGAACATATATCCCACCCATCTAACGTGCACGAGTTCTATAGATTCCATACTATCTGTCGTCTTTGTCCTAGGAGACTGAGGAACTTTGGCACATTATAACAGGATCCTAAATCTGCAAAAATTGAGGAGGAAGAGCTAGATTTTAAAATTTTGTTAGGGTTTTCTTTATGCAATTTATTTGGTCTTTAAGCTCCAATTACAATAGTGTGTAGTTTCTAAAATGCTCCTGAACTTTGAGTCGATTTGGGATATTGCAGTTAAACTTTCCGGTTGAATTTATTTCAGGTTAACATCACATTCCAAATTAACTTACCTTTGTCGCAAACTAGCAAATTAGGTGAAGCTTCGCCGAGGATGTGGGCGACTCTAGGGGCTGGGAATCCGGGGTCAAGAGGCAGGTAGGCTGCCCCCGTCTTCCATATAGCGAGCAACGTAATTATGAGACGATCACTGGGTTCCATGGATACAGCAACCAGAAAGTCTCCATCCTGGTTAGGATGAAGGGCACCCAAAGAGTGTGCACTGCGTAGCAAGGCTCGTGCCAGCTTGTTGGCTGCACTATCCATCTCCGAGTAACTGAGGCAGCGGTCCTGGAAGAGCAATGCAGCCTGACAACTGTTGACCTTTACTGAAGACTCCACTAGGCGATGAATGGGCATTTCTTCTTGGGATAACCACGTATCTCCTCGTAGGATGGATAGTGTAGGTATCGAACCCATCTGCAAAGAAAAATATTTTTAAATCAGATTGTTTCTTGTTATAATTAATTTGTTTATTATTCTTTATTTATTTTTGGCCGAAATTGGGTGGACACAATATATAAATACGACTCAGTCTAAAGCAGGCATGGGAAAATCGGTACAAAAGGGCCATTCCTCTGAAACGCGTTCTTGCCTCAGCCCACCTGCCATCCCTCCCCTTCACTGCTGTTCAGCTTCGACACGCCTCACTCAGTGGCGAGTATGGCTTCGCCAGGATGCTTGTTTCTTGAAAAGCGGCAGAGAAAACTTTTGTAAGTTACAAAAACAAGAAAGTTTGCTGTTCAATATGCGGATTTCAATTTGCAAATATAAAGCATTAAAATATCAAACATCACTATGATCAGGAGCATAAACAAACTTTGGTGGTATTATAGGTATTTACTTACAATTTCAAAACGTACATTTGGAATACTCGTATTTGTAAATACATAAAAGGGGCGATATGACTATACATTTTAGTGGTTTAGTTTCTTATTTTATTTAATATAAGCTATTTTGTTTCGTGTTTTAATATTTGAACACAATATTGAGTTTAAAACCAAACGATTTATTATGTTGATAAAATAGCTTTAACATATTTGTATCACTTTTATTTCATAACATATCGAATTTTGCAACTTAGTCAGGATTGTACAAAAACATCTGAAGAAATACTGTTGATTCACGTTTGGAAAGTTTTATTCTTTACTTGAGAGAAATATGGCCCTTTCGATACTATTTTTCTTACATCCTACATAAAGCACAAAGAAATTCATGCGAATTAACCGAAATGTCTAAAATAATTACAATTTGTTACTGAGATGTATAGTGAATGCTGGATAGTATGAACGGAATTATTTCTGCTGCAAATATGCAAGGAGCGTCTTAAAATTTGGAGTTTGCATATCACGATATTTTGGAATGTTTTTCACACGGATGTGGAAGACAGAACTATAAAGATGAACAACAATACTTGCTAACAGTTACATTACTGATGAATTGTGCGAAAAGATCAACGAAGGTGAACCGAAGAAATATACAGCAAAAAAACTTTCTCAGATCTCAGTGTTTAGAAAGCTCCCCTAGGCATCCAGAAAGGTTAAGGATATAGTGGCAGTGTCATGCGATGTTAAGGTGTATTATTTGTCTTTTGTGCCCCAAGGGCAGCATGTAAACTCAATATAATATTGACTCTTCCATTAACATCACTTACGGACAAGGTCAGGCATTATCTCTTTCTCTTGTTGCATTGCACACGCATATGACGCGTTGTTCAAACACCTTTAACCGCTTTTGAATCTTGGACTTACATATTAAGTGAAGTAACGTCTCAGTTTTGTAATTTATTGTTTAAATAACAGTGAGACCTGAATTATATTGGCAGTAAATATGATATTGAAAGTTTCAAGTCTTGGACGTGCAGGACATGTCAGCAAATATTCTCTCTTCTCCATCTCTCAGCGACTCGTGGTGTTTTAAAATTTAATAATTTTTCTTGCTGGGGTATAAATTAAGACATAAATATAATGTATTTGCTATTTTTCTTGTGATTCGAAGCAATAATTCTTCTCTTTTAGCTATAAAACGACAGTAAAAAATCCACAGTGATGTGCGAAACGAAGTGGCTTATGTACACAAATAATTGCAAGAAAACTTCTTAATTATTCTGTCCACCAACCTTTTATGTACACATAACAACTGAAACATTATGCTTACGAAACATACATGTATAATTATTTGCAAAATTAAAATACCTGAACTAGACATTAGATCGAGTTCATGACCTATTTATGTCCTTTGGGAAAATTATGAAAATATCTTATGTCTTAATAAGTGGGATCTAATGTTTGTTACATTGCAAATTATATAGCAATCGCTTCAGCCATGCTTGAATGAAAAGGTAACATTATGCGTAAGTGCTTATGCATAATATATGCACGATTACCCCTTTGCAGCTGTTATTGCTAATTGTTGGCCATATTTCACCCACATATAAAACTGTTATATGAAGCAAGCTTTGTTGGTTGCTGTATTTCATCGCACTAGAGCAAAATTCAAAGTATCTTTTAATTACCTAGTTACAGTTTTAATAAATGGTAGCTACTTTTTTTACTATGGACAAAGAGAGTATATGGTCCGCGTTTAATGCGCCTTCGGCGTCGTACATACTCCGCGTGATAACATTGCAAAAGGAGGAAAAGTATAAATGTCTGGGTTACCTATTGGAAACGAGGAACTTGGGGTTTTCCTAGTGGCTGGTATCTAGTAATTACTAGAGCTGGGATTTTTATGTAGTATCACTTAGGATAATATGTACATAAATATGAAGCGAGAAGCGGTGAAATATGTAGTAACACATTTAGAACGGGGAAAATATGTAATATCAAATATTTAATTCCAGCTTATAGTTTTTTTAGTTACAAGACTGAAATCACATTTGTACACTGTTTTTAGCACAGTGAACAATTATAGTATTGTCAATGTTTTCTAACGTCATTTTCTAAAATAGAAAGACATTGGTGTCTGAAAATGTTCTCATAGACAGAACTGGGAAAGATTTAGGAAAGGAATTTTTTCCTGGAGAAATGTCCTCGAGTGGTTCAACATCATCTCCATTTACAATTTGGCATACATTATGAAATGTTGAATAACCAGGATTTCTCTTTAAGATATGTATAAATTTATTTAATACACTTACACCAGTTTCTCCATACACAGAACCTAGCTTTTAAATGTCATCCTCTATGACAGCAAATATAATCTTGCATAGGTAATTCTGATGTTTGTAAACGCTTGAAGCCAGCCGAAGTTGCTCCTGATGTAAGCAACTGGAGTCGCCAAAGGCAGTCTGGGATTCTCAAATAGATGCAACACTTTCAGGATCAAAAGAATCTACAAGTCTTTATACAATCTAGATGCTCACTGTAAAAATTAACCACTTCTATTCATGTTCCCCACTTCATTAATACTGGTTTCGGAGACAGCGATATCTCTGGTAATTGCTGCTTGTAAGAGCCACTCGTGGAGATTTTAGAAAAATCTTATTTTTTGCTAAAATTGCTATTCACTTTCGGAAATTTAGTTCTAATATCTTTGGCAACATGTTGCAGTCCATGAGCCAACAAGGTAAGATGCTAAAATATGTTATGTTATATCACTAAAATATGTAATATACTCACAAATATGTAAAAATTTGCAAAATGAAATTCAGGTATATTAACCCTAACATAACAGGGCATAATTTAGCCATCCGAGGGCTGGGGGTATCTGGCAGTCTCTCTGCAATTTCTTTCTATTGTGTATAGTACTCAATAAACGCAAAGAACAAACAAGGACGAAGAAAGCAAACTTCATAAAATATTGACTATAAATAATCTTGTGTAACAATCAAATTCTATTTAAAAGTGAAAAATCCCTAATGTTTAAAATTTCATGCCGCTGGTAAAGCCTACATAAAAGAAGTAATGTATTACATTTACATGGCTTTCTTTACCCACTGTGTTTTATTTTTATGTATCCTCCGTGCTCTGAAACTTTATTTTTCCACATACGTCATGTTAATCGAGATAAATCTTTCCAGAAATAGTTTCAGTACACATTTTGAACTCGCAAATAATTGAAAAGTTCAAACTAGAAACTCGTATCTCACATAGTTATTTGAAATAAGCTGTGTGTTTAAAATATATCTACATTTCTTTTGTACAGTACGCCTTTGTCTATCCTTTAAGGCAGGGCTGGGCGACTTGAGCATTACCTTGAGCGACCTTCATCTTTTTTACCTGCTAAACATACAGCTAGTCAAGGTCATGAGCAAGGTGCACACGCACCCATATCGACACCGTCCCAGACTCACACACCCACACACACAAGCGCGCTCCTACACACGCCTTTTCTAAACATGCGTTTTTTGTATTCAGGGAGCCTCGAACTTGTATTTTCAACGAAATCTCGATATCGAATTTTTAGGTGGACTACAATACTTCCTCTGCTTTAAGTAGTAGTAGTAAACAAAGTTAAAAGCACAGCATACTCCAAATTTTCCTATCGTTATATTCCTTAAGCTGTATTTTGTACAACAACTGTCGATGTGAAACTATTATGAAGACAACGTAATAGAAGGGGGGGGGGGATAGATTGTTTCACCAGTAAATTCTAAAATGCTGATCCTCGCAGTGTTAGTTTTGAAAAAGTATGCCGTAGGAAGTTTCATGAAATGAAAAGGCCAGAGCTAAAGTCACAAAGTGCAATTCTACCAAGGCCATTACAGTTCGTGCATGCTGGCAGGAATGCTATTATTTACGTCTGTAATTATTTACTCCAATAGAGCTAAAATCATAGCTCTGAAGGTTAGTGTAATTCTCACAAAATTATCATACAATGCCTTGTAAGATCTAACTGTACCTTTTTATGACTTGCGTGCCGGAAACTTTGAGATTTTACAAAAATAGATCACTCTAACGTACCATGCGGAAGACAAGCTATATACGAGTGATTTAGTAGCATTTTACCTACGATTACTTATGTTATGCACCACGTGTGCAAATTTCATGTTGCAGCCCTTGTTGGAAAGCAATGTTAATATTAAATAACACGATTTAATTAGAGTTTTAATGATATGAAGATTTAAATTATAAAATTTTTATAAAGTGAATTAATGTGTATAGGATCAGATATTTTATGAAGACCTAGCGCTACATTTTTATCGCTTCCCAGGTATTTTTGTTTTTTAATGTTTAGAAATATGAGCACTGAATTACGGCTTGCTTCTCTTAAAAAGTTTAAAAATTGGAAAATGGGACAAAGAATAAGGCAAAATTAAAAGTACTACATAAAACCTTGTTTGATTTTCATGGTATAGTAACTGCGCTGCGAAATGAATAACGCCTGTGAGATAGGCTAACCGTTTAGCGTTGCGACTCACTGGCATAGATGATGTGAGGTCATTGATCGTGCATAAAGTATTTGGACTCAGTTCCGACAGAACATTCATAACCGTGTAAAAACACTAGCTCCACCTACTATGCGTCATGTTTTCTGTGGTACGGCTACTTGAAGGTACTAACCAACCTGGAAACATACTACTCTTAAGTTAAATTAAAAGTCCGTAAATGAAACAAATATTGATGTAATATTCATTACTCTGCCCTCAATTACAAATATCTGCACTTATGCCCCTAGTAGCCTGTAGTAAGTAGAGGAAGTATTGTATTCCTTCCATATATTCGGTATAGTTTTCATCGGACATATATGTTTTAAGGCTTCCTTTTTTAATTTTTTAAATTTTTTTTTAGCAAATAAGTATTAGGACGCTGCCTTTTTATCTCGTGATCATGCAAACAGCATGGAATTTCAAGGCCATGACAAAGTGCGTCATCACACTGAATTTATAACTTGTGCCTTAATGAGGCAGTTGGGGTTCTATGCGGAGATGTTTGCAACACCGAAACCTTAGAGCCAGACTAGCCTTCTCCTTCCATTCCCTAATACCAGTCAACCCACCATTTTTCTTTTGACTCATGTTACCCCAAGGCCTAAGCAATTCTGCAGAACATTTATTTGCTTATGTAAATGAGCTATTACTGCAGAAGCATTGATGCTTGCATTTCTTGAACCGGAATGACTTCTTTTCTGCTAATAGATCTGGTTCGAGGTGCACTCAATGCAGAGGTAACTAAAGTAGCAGTTCGTGGTCCAACCAATTGCTTGTTTCAAAGAACTGGGTCACTCAACATACTGACAACACGCCCCCCTCCCTCCCCACAATAGTGCCGTTTATGATTTTCTGCATGGTCAGAGGCTGCGTCGGTGGCGCGATAAGGTATAGTGCCAATAAATTTTGGTAATACGAAATTTTTAACACAGATATTCATAACGAACGCATTGTGTACAAAACGAATTTGGTAAAATGCTCTGTTTGGGACTATCTCTCAGTTTCTTATCGTATTAAGGGTGAGGCATAACTAGTGACTAGGTTTCGGCGCCGGTTGCATGTTGTCGGTATTTAAGTTATGCTTACAGGAAGATTTCCTACCGTCCCTACCTAATGGGGTAGCTTGGGTAGGTGCGGTATAGTCGGGTCGCTTTACAAACAGGTTACTGTAGTGGTGTGCCCTCTTTCCTTCCTTACTTCTACTGTCAACAAACATGAAGTAGAAACAGGTGCAGTAAAGTGGATCTCAACCTAACGTCGTTTGCAACCGCGACCGAAGCCTAATGACCAATGAACTGTTGACAGTTTGCAACGCGGCCAGAGGCAGGTGTCGTAATCAGAACAAGGACAGATAGGGAGATACACCTGGCCTCGTAGAAAAGCAACGTTTTAATTTTCTTTAGATTTATCTCCAAATTCTTAACGTATATTATGAAAAAGATTACAAATCTTGTTTGAAATAAGCAGCATGTGCTGAGTTAGAGATTTTGGTATAAGAAAAGCTTTAGGCAGCGCCGAGGCCGAGCGATTAGAGCGTTTGCCTACCACCTAGGCAGCCCGGATTCGATCCCAGGGACCCGCATATGGTATTCGTGGTGGACGAAGCGGCATCTGGGCGGATTTTCTCCGGTTTCCCTCGCCACTCATTCCGCCAATTGCTCCAAGAGCTCCAAGACTTTTCAGTCATCGATTTCACCTGTATTTCATATCATCTTCCTCACTCTCATATCTGGTATTCGGCTGACCAGCCGCTTCCAGGTGTTCACTCTGTCTGGTCCAAGGGTTCCTCCGCTCCCCGACACGTGTCTGACCCTAGGCACAGGCTTGTAAGTCCTAGGGGTGTAAGTCCTACATAAGGGGAGGGTAATGAGGCAAAAAAGAAGAAGAAAGGCTTTAACTTCGTCCTTAGAATCACAAAAACGAGTAAAGTTTTACAGTAAACATAACGTAATATTATATTGAAAAACATAAAAACGTTCAATCCTTCTAAAAAATTCACGCTATAATTATACTGGAATTAAAATTTGTATTGAAATAGCTTTTAACATGATTGTCTATTGCGTATATTATAACACATTTCTGTTTTCGAATGAAACATTTTCTCCTAACAACCATGTAATAAACCGCCTTTTTGGATGGCACTAAAATTTAATTACATTTCTGTGAATTTGCATAGCTTATGAAATTTGTCGAAGTGTGTTATTACCTTGCCATAGACAAAGCTTCTGATGTATACGACATGGTGTGAATGAATCAAACAACAGTTGAGTTACGATTTAGTGAGCCATCAGAAATAATCAACATTTCCGTTTCATGTCGACGTGTCATTGGTTATAACTAAATCCAACCAGTAGTCTGAATACTGCTGTCATTGGAGAGGGATAAAGAGAAGGAAAGAAGGGGAAGCTACGAAGACCTCGATAATCATGGTACCCTTTTATTTCTAAATTCGCTTTGTGTGCAATACACATACAGTAGAACTCCACTAATCCGAATTAATTGTGGGTGTGTTCTGTTCGGATTATCTGAAATTATCAAGCCCCAAATTATGTCCAGACGCAAACCTACAAGGAAAATCAGTGTGTTGATAGTGTAACCCCAGTTGAAGTGCCTAGCTTATTCAGTGATTCTATTAAATGAGGCATACATTCAAATTTTCTTCTAATTGAATTGCTTAAACCTACAAATGAGAGTGCTGAATACGAATGTAAATAGGAAGAAATCTAATTTTGTTCCAATTGCTGTTAGATCAGATAAGGTTTCTATTTAAAAACAAAGCATATTTAAAATTACTTGGTTTAGCAGGTGGTAATTGTAGCCGTCTTGAAGTAAATAATGGTTCATAAATAATAATTACGGTTGAGCACAATCACAGTCTTTAGGAGCCTTGAATCAATTTGTATTTATTGCTTTCCCTTCTCTTTTCGAGCTAGGTATTCTGCTTTCCGGATTATTATTTAAGTCAAACTCGTGCCATGCCACCACATCACTTTCCTAAAATAATAGGTTAGACAGTAAAAATAGTAAAGTTGCAATGGAAGAGACCTGCATTTAGACTATTTTAAGGCATTTCATAGGCTGTACCCTTGCTACAGCAAATAAATGCGAAGTTGATACTAAACTCCAGTTGTTTGTCACATACTTTGAACTATGTTATTCTCATATTTAATTCACAAACGGTTCTCCATAAGCCAGTCTTTTTAATTCGCCTCGTTACCACTGTTAATTACCATAGACTCTTGTTTCTAATTGGTATTTGGTTTGCTTTGAATTAGAACGGTACGGGCTCTATACAAGAGTATTTGGCTCAAATAAATGAAACGGCTAATTAGACACAACCTGAATTAACTGTTATGCCAAAATTGTAAAATTGTTATACGTAGTCATTACTTAATATATATCTGAAAACGAATGATTGTATGTTTGTCCTCTATGCGCTCCGATCTAATCGCTTGACCGATCACTTCGAATTTCGGCACGTATGTGTATTTTGTCACGGAGAAGGTTTCTATGTAATCCATTTCGCTATACAACGTAATATTTACATGCTTTTCTCTATTTACTTTTCTTTTAAGTGATACATTCACATATCCATCCATACGCACCCTTCAACACACAATTTATGCAATTTTCGTTAAGCACCCAGGTTTCACATGCATATGTTACAATAGGTCTGATATAATCTTATTTTTGCTGACTTAGATACTAACTTACTCCTAAATAGAAATTTCTTAGCATAGAATGCTCTATTACCTAGAGCAATTCTTTCTTTATTTCATTCTTTATATCATTGTTATTATTGATTATAGGCCCAAGACATTCACGACCTCTTGCATAGCAGACAGGTGCTCTACCGCTGGGATTTGTTAACCTGGTTTCTTTACCTAGACGCTGATAAAAGCTTGGTCAAACTCCGTTTGCATCCAAATTGCATCCAGAAGGTAGAGCAGATACCATAACAATTATACATTTTTGTCATTTTATAGGAAGTTACACTAAGGTCCATTGCATCAGTGGCCAAATGACGATGTTATCACATTTGGAATACATAATCCAAATTACATAGAACTCCCACAACCCTTGAGTGGTCGAAGCTTTAATTCCCACTACTCTGTTCAATACAAAAAGAATCCTGAGCAACGGAAGCTCTTAGTTTAAATGGCAGGGTGGGCTTGACTCCAGCGATTGACCAATGATCATCAGCTGCTATCAAAATAATGATTTCCCAAAGCATAATGTAGTTGTCCTTGCAACTGAAGCGCAGACTTTTGAAAAAATCTGCCACAGAAGCAACTGTTAACTCCCTAATTTTGCCCTGAGTTCCGGAGTCTAATCTGTGACATCTCTTGTTTTTGTTTCAATGTTAAACTGTGTCGTAAGGGACATAAAGGCAGGGAAGTAATATTAGGAATTGCTAATTTGGAACACTAAACAATGTAGTTTATTTTTGTTGAATAAGAACATTCTTTCGCGGATTGCTACTCTCTTAAATTCATTGCACGTTCTAGAAAATTAGGGTGCCGAAATATTGTGTAACTAGCGAAATAAACTGCTCGTTCCATGTATAAAAAAATAGCAATTTTGAGAGTATGGTAAGTTAGTTTTTATTTAGGTATAGAATATCCTTCGTTATTTCAGAAGCCAGTTTCATAGTTAGATTGTTTGTTTTACTTTAAGGTGCAAGACGACACCGTGTAAATTAATTTACTCGGACAACATACACAGATTTTATATTAACACGCATTAAAATATTAAAGAGACTTTAAAAAATTGCCGCTGCAGGAAGCTATTTTGAAAGTTATTTTTAAAAGTGACCTCTACTTTAGCTGAGAAAATTTAGAGTTTAACATGCTAACAAGTTTTTACTATAGCTTTGTTGATTAAGTAATTACACGTGTACTAATTCAGTCTTGTGGTTAGGATATTTTTTCACGAGGAAAAAAGATGTTGGATATAATTGGTGAACTCGGTTTACATGCAGAAACATTAATTGCTAATTCCAGTTACACGAGAGATTCCACGTCGGAAAACAGATCCTGCTCTTTGAAGTACTTGGTCATTATCTTTCTAAAAGCTGATGAGATGCCTATTCTGCTTTTTGAAAATGAAGTTTTTAATGGTTATTAAAGCTTCTAGACCCATTGACAAATTGCATGCTTGTTTACAGTAAGGGGGATTGCAAAACAAACAAAAGTAAAACATCTTGAATATGTATTACCAAGTGCTTATTACTGAATAGGGAACATGGGAAGTATGAGTGGAACTAATTCAACTTGAAAAATAAATTTTGTCCGTTTCTGTCCATCATCGAAATATGTAAATAAATATATTTTATGATAGTGGATTTCTCCAGCTTAGATGATGCAGCGAACTGAGGATTAAAAGCTCTGTGGAATTTACCAATTCAGAGATACCTTTGTTCCTATTTTATTTTGTACTTTGCGTTGGAATATGATGGTGGATTATCTCTTAGGTATATATGTAGGTATCTTGTAGAATAGAGAAGAAACTGACCAAGTTTCACATATCACACAAGTTTTAATGGATTTTCATTTGCTAATGTGTACTTTTTGTTGACGTACTCTCACATTTATATTTGGAAATCTTGATTACAAAGAAGGAATTTGAGGATGTGTCTAGAGTATTTGTGTATATCTCCGAAGATTGTAATCCAGACACTCGCTTGTTCGTCGATGGGAAAAGTTATTTGGTTAAAAGCTCATCGACAATGGAAATACACCTTTAGTACAACGATGTAAAACAGCATAAAATTGATGGAACAACAATGGTCAATTACACTGAAAATTTCGTGCCAAAATGATGTAGACATTAAAAATTAGTACTGCGTAATGCAGTGAATCCTTTCAAAACATAAAAGGAATGAAAGAACATTTTCAGAGCACTAGTTTCTCGTTCAGATTCTCTTAACACCTCATTCTGGCTTGAGTGTTACCTCGCGGTGCAATATCAGGGTTAAAAAAAATGCTACGTTGTGATAAAATTGGGCATATCGATCTTTATTCCTAGACATAATTTGTAACGAGGGTTATCTTAACTTCGTCTTTCTTGTGTACTGTAGCTCAGCTGTTGTAATTTTGCGACTGGTTGCTGCGTTGTAACGTCTTAATTGTTGTGAATTGTCGCTATCATTCATATTGAAAAGTCAAAACAAACAGTATCAGTTGCAAAAGTTGAGTCAAAATGATCTCATAGCTATAGTCTGCGATGAGGCAGCAGTGCACACACCAAACACCTTTATGTGCCCACAATACACACATAATCATCAGCTGCCGTCTCAGTCCTTTTTTTTTGGGGGGGGGGGGGGGGGGAGGGGGGGGGGGAATTCCAAGCGTTGCTGGGCTAAGAAGCGCAGTTTTTATCCAGTTCGCGGAGTGCTTATAAGTACGTTATAATCAGAGCAAATAAAGTGAAGTTCGCTCAAGCTGTTCCGCAATTGCCTGGGCCTGGATTAAGCTTGTGGAAGGAGAAAGTGGAATTCACCACAGTAAAACTCCTTCTTAAAGTTATTTCGTTTTTGTGAAACATACATTTAGTTAATTTTTAAAACCTCTAAAACCTAACAAAAGTTTGCCTTAAGTTAACATTCTTAAAAAGCTTCTGTGTGAAATCTATCAGCACATTTTCATTTTCTCTACTGAAATAAATTGCACCTTACACACTTCCCACACTTCCCTCAACTGACTAGATTAGTTAGAATACCTTTCGACACAGATCTTACGACGAAAACCTGAAGGTTTAACATTTCTTATTCCGTATCTTACAATCTGAGAGGTGCTCCTGAAGGAAGAAAATGAAGAATATGTTCGTGATAAGATTTTCTCTCCTCTTCGTGTTGGCCAGTGCTATTCGTTAATAATTTTAATTATCTCAGCATTTCCCAAAGTTGAAAATTGTAGGGTTGAAACAGGAGTTGACGTGACTTTGTGATGAAATCTGACATTTACACAGGAAATATGTTTACTATGGCATGTTCGCCTCGAACCGTATTCATAGAGCTTGACGTTTTCACACCCGGGAATATGTGATCACGCAGCCTTGAAGAAAACCGTTAACTGCACTTCTGTTGCATGCTTCCAGTTCAGCAGGAGATTAGGTATGAAATGGCCTTCTGAAAAGCGAAAGTCGTTTATTTTAGGTAACTAACGGGTTTTGATGCTCCGTATAAACCGGAGCCTCCTGTAGTGACAAACGTTAGTCCCATTTTAGTACATATTCTCCTGATTCAAAGAACTCTCAAGATGAGATTTTATGAAGCTAGTCAGTCACCTTCTCGATTCAGATGTGAAAAGATTACTATAGAACAGCAATGTCCAAAGTTCGCGAAAGAGAGGAGGGTGGATTTTCCTCCTTCCACCATACGCGGACTTTACCATTCTCTAACACTCAGACGTGCATTGTGCTGCAGTGGCTTTAAAAATGAAATGTTATTTAGGCGCTTAGCGACGCTGTCAATTGCCAGGATCACATCAATGTCGCGCCGGAATTTCGTCCTGTAGGAGTTCTTTTACATCGCAGTTCGCGACCTTGGGATCAGTAGGCCAGCCTGTAACCAAGTGAGCCACCCAGACCAACGCTGCTGCAGTGGCGGACTGGTTACATGTACGTTGTGTTTGATTTACGACAGCTCTTTCAAATACTATGCGATAAACATCTTTTCATTAGTAAGATTAAGAAGTAAGTTAAGAAGTACGTTTAAGAAGTCTATCAATATTTGGCGACAAAGTCGAAGCGCATAGCTTTAGAAGATACACCAAGTGATCGTCGCGTAACCAATTGCAATACAGACTTTTAGTGTAGTTCAATTTGGAGAAACTCTACTCGCAAACATATGTGGATTTTTTCTTTTTGTTTGTTAACGGCGTCCAACGCAGTGTCATATTGGACGATGAATGAATGAAATAGATGAAATAATGCTCAAATGAGTACGAGGTCCATAGAGTTTTCAGTCACCCGACATTCGTCTTCTCAGGATAAGGGGAAACCTCGGAAAAAACCTTGTCCAGATAACTCACCCTAAGCAAGATTCGAACTCACGACCTCTTGGACGTGAGACACACGCTACCACCACGATACAAAGGCGGGCTAAAATGTATGTAGATCTGTTATACAAACTCTTATACAAACGATTCTTGCAAATGCTTATTTCTCTATCTGCTTCATTTTAATCGACATAAGCATTTTCAGAAGTTATCTTATTGCCAATTTTCTTGTAGGTGCAAGGGGAATATGGAACGAGAGTAGGCTTCAAGAGATAGTGAAATGTTTTAAGAGTTGGGTGCTATGGGATGCCTTTGAAATTCCCTTCTGTTTGCAAGGCAAAGAGATAGAAAAACGAATAACATATTCCTATATGAGAAAAGTATAAGAAATGGTTCACTGAAAAGAAAAAAGAAGTATGTGATATAAATTGTGTGTTCTAACGCGACGCACATTTTTTATTTAGTAAGCTTTTGTCTGTTTCTTACTGTTTACCATTTATGCAAAAATCATCCATAATGAAGAGGTCTTCCGAGAACATTCCCAGAAAATTCAAGTATGACTTAGAAACTGCCATGGAATTGCGTTGTTTGTGTCCGTCACTGGATACCGGCTGCTTACGAGTTTAAACGCTGCAGGCGTGATTCACTCCCGACTGTAAGAGGAGTGGGGAATAACAGCTAATTACGTAAGCGTCTCCAAAGAGACAAGGTTGGACATCACTGCTATAGAACTTCACTTTACCGAGCACACCGTTTCTCTTATCTGGCTCATCAACTGAAAACTGAGTCATTGCCCTTTTGGAAAATACATAAATAACACTGTGTTCTGCGACTTCGGAAGAAGTGGCACAGGTTTCCTACAAACAACATAAGCACGTATTATTTTTCTTCTTCATGCACAATTTAGGCGTTTGCCTATCTGCTCTTAAATCCACCAAATACTTTTTTATCATCCAATTGCTCTTCGTCCTCTTTGGCTGTAACATACGGCTTGTTTACATGTGTTTATTCTGGATTTAAATGTTCAAAATATTTCTTCTATTTTCTGTGCCAGTAAGTCAATCTGACTTACATAGTAGTAATGATCAGAGGAGTCAAAATCTTTCTAAAGGAACGCTTTATTTCTTGGAAGCATTCACTATGCTTTTTGGGACTGCCAGCTCCTACCTTCGAAGTTGGTTGATTACATTACATCTATTTCCGTATTTACGAAACACTTCCACTAATTAGTATTGTATCCTTCGCTGCTACAAAAAACGACCTTGTTGTTCGCAGATCCAGGAATTACAAGTCTGAATTGAAAATAAGGTTAAACGGGTTAAAAAAAATGCATGTAATACCAATGGGTGCTGTTATATGAATTTTATTGATTATTACCTTCCTGGTGTTGAATCCATGCTGAATTACAATATGAAACAAAGGTTTCCTGAATTATAATTAGTAGTGCCTTTTCGTTTCACAGGTTTTCCTCGTATGACTATTGAGAGCTATTAGGATGGAATTGACTGGAAACTCTTCCTGTGGTTAAATTCTGTGCTCGAAGTACGGGGAAATGCCAATGCCAGGCTGAACTAGTTGGATTTATATTGGGTTGACATCTTTGACTTTGCGTATCTTTTAAATATGTAGTTTAGGGTTTGCGCTTCGAATTTACGTTTTAGGCTATATTAGACTCCTATGTCTATATTAACTCTACATTGGCTGGTCGGAACGTCCCACACTATCTTTTGCATTTAGCATCAACTTTTAATACAGTTTGTGTACTACCTTAGGCACTCACATAACAATTGACACAACTGATAGATGTCATGAAGCTTTTCAGCAAAGGGAGTTAGAGGTATAATTCTGCAGGTTTACAGAATACGGTATCAAGTGAAGTGGTTGCGGAAGTACTCCGTACTTTAGCACTTCCAGAGTGCAAAGTACTTCTTTTAAACGGGACCTAACTACTTACTTTGGAACGACTCCAAGTAAGAAGGAAAAAAAGAGAAATTGGCTCGACCCATCACTAGTACAAGGACATCACTGACTGTTAAAAATGTCCGCCTTCCCATTCAAAAACCACTTAGCAAGGTGCGTCCTTCATATCCGAATTATTTTCTCTACTTTTAGATTTCTACTCCCTGTGAGTTTTACGAAGCATACTGACCTTTACCTATATACTTTAAAAGTATAATAAGGAAGCACTAGAAACATGTTTTCTATTCCACCCCGTCCTTCCCGAACATTGTCCTTTCTCAGAACCCAGTATGTGCTTATAAAAACTTAATATACTGTCACAACCAATGTAAAAGGTCTTAAGTGAGTATCTTTAGACAATTGACACGCGTATACAATTGTTTCTATTCACACGCGTGATGGCAGAAGATTCACGTGCCAATTCGCTCAATATATTTTTAGAAGGCCAAATAACCGAACAGGCACAGACCAAGAAACTTTAGGACAACCGTAAGAGTAACATTTAAAGGCAATGCCAATAGGGGATTCACTGCAGCTCAAATTTTCACCTCATCCAGTTTTATTATTTTAATACGTTGAGAAAGGACTAATATGCCCTACAGTATGCTTTACTTCTAAACACTCATGATTCCTCTTGTGTGTATCAGATGCTGTTGGATAAAACGGTTTCCTAATTTTGCTCACTGCATGATGCAGAGTCTGGACAGCGCGGCCACTGTGTGCTTTAAGACATTTAATTCATCCTTGTGTTAAAATGTAATTTTAGACGCAGTAAAATGTAGTTATTTGTCGAAAAACCTTAATTATACACAAACTATGCTGTTTAATATTAGTGCTGATGGAACTTGACAATAACTATGGCTAACACAGAATTCAATAACAAGAGAAGCTGGTCAATACGAACTCCAATTGTTGTATACTTAACACGCTGTGAAATCACGCTGCACAGCCGGTGATATAAATATCATTTTCGCTCACAAAATTTATTTGCACATCAGAAAAGACAGTATCCACGACCATTAAATTTTGTCTGCCATAGCTTATCTTTACAGACATTAGTCGGCAAGTTTTAAGAAAAGTGAACGTTTATATACCACAGAGTTTAATTTGTTCAATCAAAAGACTCTCTCTCTCTCTCTCTCTCTCTCTCTCTCTCTCTCTCTCTGTGTGTGTGTGTGTGTGTGTGTGTGTGTGTGTGTGTGTCGGTCTGGGTGGCTCAGTTGGTTAGACGCTGGCCTACTGATCCCAATCGCGGGTTCAAACCCGGCCCAGGCCGATGGTTTTTAAGTGTGCTTAGAAACGGCAGCTCCATGTCAGTAGATTTACTGGCATGTAAAAGAACTCCTGCGGGACGAAATTCCGGCACACCGGCGACGCTGATGTGATCCTGGCAATTGACAGCGTCGTTAAATAACAAAATAATTTAATTTAAATTTTGTGTGTGTGTGTGTGTGTGTGTGTGTGTGTGTGTGTGTGTGTGTGTGTGTGTGTGTGTGTGTGTGTGTGTGTGTGTTTCAGGATAAACATATTGGTCACAGGTTTGTTGATGTGATTATAGACTTTTACCTTAACCCTGGTATTAATTTCTTTATATTTCAGTTGCAGGTGTTCTTGTGACCATAAGCCACATTTGTACATCGGCTTGTTAGTCATTACGTTACCGTTGAGTGTTATGATGTACTACTCAGAATTTGTAATAATTCACAGTTAGTAGTAAATAGTCTGACAAAAGAACGCGGACACACTGTTCTGAAATGTCTTGTACGACACTAATTCAGGATGGGAGGTGAGCGTAATCAGCGCTTCGGTGGCTAGAAAGGTAACTGCGATGTGTAGGTTATTTATTTTTGGCTCGCAGCAGATCTGGAAGTGATCTTCGGAATATTAACTTGATTATGTGTTGATTATTGTAACTTGGACTTGGTGTTCTAAGCAGCGTGATACAAAATAACAGGAATGTAGATATTACATCACAGTGAAGATAGTCATTAATGATAATTGGTTTTGTTTTATTTGTTCAGCTCGTTAATGGAACTACGTATAGACCTAGCTACTCCCTTTTACCAAGCAATGACACGTAATTGCTGTTTGATAGGTCACGGATCATTGCACCATTACTTTGTTCAGGAGATTGTGCAACAAAACGATGTAGCAGAAGCCAGCATATACAGATGCCTAACTCAAAACCTTTCATGGCTAACGATGGGCATTTACTAATTGGAGACCTGTCTTCTTTCTTGGTCATAATCTACGGTTTAGTGTTACATTTTTCGCATCGTGTAACATTTTTATGATGTGATACTGCTGTTTCTTCTCTGAATAATCTATGCTTGTTGACTACATAATTTAAGTGAGTACGGCAATGCAGAGTACGCGTCATTCCGAACGCATGAGAGCGATTTTTCAGCTGTTACATGCACGTCGTTGAAAATTTACACACAGACATTTTAAGAAATTTTATTGAGACATTTCACATTTTATTGAAATTGGCACAAACTTATGGACTTTTAATTTTATATCCAAGAGTTAAAACAATTTTGTGACGCGATACAGATTTGGTTGAAATGGGTGCCTATAGATAGCCCAAGAATGACAGCAAGAAAACTAAAACTACGGCTGATGGGACAGTTGAGACGATTTCGAAGAATTTATCGTCTGTGGCATTCGAATCAGTGAAATTAATAATACAATCGACTGCTGGGTTGATATCATGTAGCTGTTATCTTTCCAGAACAATGAACTTAGTTCATTGCTGCAGAAATAGAGCAACTACGGAGTTCCTTATTGGACTTGTTCATTTTATTGATGTTGTTGCTCTCGACGCAATGCCAATTTGAATAGATGTAACGGTAAACTCAGATTGTGAACTTCCATTTTACCTTGATGCTTTCAAGGTGTTGAAATATTTCATAGGTTACTGTTCCTTAACTTCGAGAGAGGCTTAATGTATCCGTATACCTTACTGACGCCACGATCACCATCATCACAACTTTCGCTAGGTCTTCTTCAGGATTCGAAGTGCATTGTTTGAATTATTTTAAGCTTAGTAGGACTGCGTCTTTGTTATAAAACCTTACTTTCAAAATACTGTATTCATTTTACGATTTGTGGGAAATGTCGGAGGTATTCTGCAAAAATTAAACTTCAAGTTTCTTTAACTGCTTGCTGCGATGCAATAACCACCTGATTCTCTTGAAAATGGCTCTAACGATTTTGATTAAAGTGACATATGTTTGAGATATTTTTATGACAAATGAAATGTGTGAATTTTCTGGCTATAGTCCCTGTAGTCGTATTTACTTTGGACGACTTTTGCATAGCTGGTAAACCGTTAGAGATAGACCAAACCTTACTATACAAAAAATGTAGATCTTTCTAAAATACATAATTTATGTCCCAATAAATGTTTTGTAGAGTGAACCATTTCGGAGATATGCCTTGTTATTTGTGTGAGTTTTGAAGAACATATACTTCTGTCAAATGGAACATCCTTATTCAATTTTTATATGTTAACCGTGCAAAGAGATCGGAATTTGAAAGCTTTAAAGGATTTGACTATCGCTCAAAGCCTACTGTATTCCCATATTCTCCTTCCACCTACAAGGAAATAAGCAAATATGATAAATAAATTTCTGCAAATGTTTATCTCGAGTAACACGAAGAAGATATAGGAATGAGTTTGTAGGAATGGTTAGTACAGGAGTGGAGAAAGTCATGTGAGTGCGACACATCAGATTTTTATTTATGGACTCTCTTTAATTGCTGTGATTTTCAGAGTCCCATTCTATACTGGGGCTGGGGTGAAAGACCACTTACACTGGCTTTACTTATTTCCGAAGGAAGCCACGCAAACAATGTTTACGCTCAAAAAAATGCATCACCCTCCGCCGGGTTTGAGCCCGTGACCTCAGGAACCAGAGACTAGCATGCTATTCCTATACCTCTGAGGATGACAGCGCTTCCTGTTATACCTACTTTGAAATATACACCTGGTATGTTTGATACCGACATAAAAAGTGAAAAGTAAAGTTATCTAGCCTGTGAAATCCATTTCCTTTTAATAATTTTTAACTATTAAAAATAAGAATTAAAAGAAAATTACTACAAGAAACACGCGTGTCTCATTAAAATGTACATATTATAATTACGTTTTTCATAACATTGGTACTTTCCCAAATTCATTATTGCAAACGTTTTCTCGGACTGGACTTGGATATTTGAATTTTTTTTTTTTTTTTTTTTTTTTGACGGGAGGCATGGCCTCATCATTAGCACAGACGTATGATAAAGGTGAGTGTTGTTCCTGCATTTTATGTTTAGTGCGTTTTGTTATATCCCTTTGAAAGTTACACAAAATTAATTTAGAATGACGAGGATATCAAATCTTATTAAAAAATTGAATATATGTATTTTATTAGTTACGCAAATATCTTAAATATATGGAATTTTAATCAAAATCGTTAGTGGGAAGATAAAAGATAACGAAAGAGTACGTCTGCGGTGCCATATATAGTAAAAGCGGGCGTTAAACACTACAAAATAGGAAGTTCACAGTAGAGGATTTTCTTTAAACATCTTCGTATCGCATTCTCGGAGAATATTGAGTTTAAATAACAATTTCGGTACTTATCCAAGTATTTAGGTTTTGAGTAAAGCTGGTAACACACGTACGCACGCACGCACACACACACACACACACACACACACACACACACACACACACACACAGAGAGAGAAGATGCAAGTAAATATACTGAAAGTGCAAGGACAGAATTGTTAGAAAATCACTTCAGGTATTTATGCTATAAATCACACAATCAAAATTATCCAACCTCTTAGAAAAGCCAATACAATACATGGCTTTCTCAAATGACTGCTTTGCAACAGTAATCTAAGTCAGTATATGACGTCTAACAATACTGCTGCATAGAGCAGAACGTGTGCAACGTTCGCAATATACACCCTTGGTCCTTCGGGCGTTAGAAAATAATTCCATTTTAACTGCTTAATTGTATCTTATGCGGTTAATGGTTCTGTTGTCATATCATAGCACATGGGTCGAGGTTCTGCTACAGCCAAACGCAGCCTCTGTTCTTGCATTGACCCACATTAATACTAGACTTGATGTGAGCAAATATACATCACCATAACTCCTCATGGCTTAGGAGAATCCTTCTGTTCCGGCCTCATACTTCTTCCCATCTTTTTACTGGTCTTCCTATTGTTCTATGACCAGAAGGTTTATATTTGTATGACTGCAATGAAATGCGAGAGTTATCCAATGACCTTTCCATTTTTCTCTATTTACTTGTATCTTTTCTTTTAACGAAAATATGTCTAATTCTTTCCTTATTTCTTCATTTCGAATATGCTTGTCTTGTACGTCTTTTTACAGCTCGGAAATATTTCATTTCTGCTGTTTGTATTTGGTTTCAATCTTTCTTTTTAAGTTTTCTAGTCTCCGATCCATACAGTAAAGCCGGAACGGCCATTGTATTATAGAATTTTAAATTTGTATCCTTTTAGGTTTTCCTTTCAAATTTACATCACACTGGTAATTTGGCTGCTCGTAACAGCATGCTTTCCCGCCACAAACACTTCACTATTTTTAATCTTACCTAAAACTTCTAACAAAGCAAACCGTCATACTTCTCCAGTGAAGTGAACTATGGCCGATTAGTTACGAGAACATGAAGTAGTTTGACGGCAATTGATTCCGCGTGAGTGATTAGGGCAATTATACCGGGTACCTTGTCAACTCAATTAGGTACTTACGGAAGGAATTTTTTTTTTTTTCATATTACAGATTAGGACATAAAGGGTGCAGGGAAAGAACGATAAAATGTTATTCGTTACTGACTCTTAAAACACAAGGAAATGAATAATCATACTTTGATAAAATTCACACAGGTTTTACAAATACATCTATAAAAGTACCATTATTTTTCTTCCTAACAAGGATTAGGCCAAAGACCTGTTCCGAGGCTAAATAAGTTGGCCACTTTATCTTCTTAATTGAGGTGCAATATTTCTTCGTCCAGAGGGTTGATAGAAGAAAGGATTGGCATGAATATCTGGGGCAACCTTACAACATGATCTTTCCATTCCTTCTGATAACGTTGGATCTCGTCAAGTATACTATCTTCCTTGAGTTGTGGTCTTTTATCGGTATTTCTCATTCGGTCTAATCTTGTTACTCCCAATATTGGTCGTAAAAATCTCATTTGAACTGCTTCTACTTTTGTCTAAAAGTTTTCTTTGGTATGGAAAAATATCAGTGTTTTTGTTTTTGAAACAATCGGAACTATACAAAATAAATGAAGTTAGAAGTCAGTTTTGGTCCAAATTTGAGAAGTTGCGTTACAGAATGTGCGACACTTTCGTTGCAGTCTCCAGTATCTCCGTCGTTAATGCTGCTGACTTCTACAAGGGTGAGATATAGGATTTTTGTTCTGGGAATATGCGTGTCTGTGAGAATAAAGAATGCCAGTAAAGTTGGCTGATAAATTTAATGATTGCTAATAAGGGAGATATTTGAAGTGAGTTGTGTACTGTTTAAGAGTAAAGAATTAAGCTGTGTCTAAATCTTGGCACTATCAACTATAACTACTAAAGTATTATATCCACTAACTTCTGAAGTATCCATACATTTACGGTTTAAAATGACAATGAGAAGCGCAAGTTGCCATAAATCGCTGAAATGATAAACGGGGAATTCCTTCCCCGCTACCTTAAAGTAGATATGTGATAACTCGATCATGGTCTTAGGCGTTCGGATTTCCAATCACCTGAATCTTGAACTAGTGACTTTTTTGTTGACTGAGTTCACCATAACACCTAATTGCCGTTACTATTCTGGCTTCTAATTATTGCTTCAGTTCAACACGTAAATTGCCACTCTAATTACTGATGTACTGGCAGAATTATAACTCGTGATTCTGATATTATGCATTGAATTTTAATATATGGAAATTATTTTTTGGAATTATCTATCAATCAATCTTCCCATCATTTCTTAGTCAAATCAATTTCGGTATCAAGATAAAACCGATAACGGAAGTGTTTCTTTTTTATTAATTCACAACAGGCAGTGCGGCACTCTATTCATGACAATGCATAATTAATGTGTAACCTTTCTAGTGTACGTTTACGCCTAGAAATTATTCAACTTGGCCTTTGGAATTTGTACCATTTCTTAACAGAAATTGAAGTTGATTGTATTTCTGGTAAGCTTTCAGTCCAGCGTTTGGGAATATTTTATCAATGATGTAACAGTTCAGTTCCGACACTTGTAGAAGTGGATTAAAACAGTGAATATGAAGAGATTGTAATGGACTTGAATGAAGTTCACGTTGACTCCTTTGTGGTCGAGTGGTAAGCGTTCTGGCTTCGATTCTCAGATGGAGGGAAACATTGTTTTAACAGAAACCATTTCCTATACCCCGGAGAGTTGGGTGTATGTGTGTATAAGAGTAAAAAGAAATAAATGCAAACGTTAATAAACCTACAGTTTAGGAAGTAAAGGCAGCACCGTCAATTGTTTCTCAAGTCAAAGCCCGGATAGAAGCTATATAATGAAAAACAGGTTCATGAACTATGAATTGCATTTGTTTACTTGTTAAAATACTGTTTGCGCTCATAGGTTTTTCGTTCTTCAATACTACTAAAGGAAGCGGTTAATCTATATTTCTATTCCTAATTGGGACATTGATTATTTTAATTATTTTTCTTTGAACTATCTCACTGAAGGCCATAACTGATCGGCCCAGTTTAAACTATTTGACCCCTTTCTTTCCTTCCTTCCTTCTTTCCTTCCTTCCTTATTTCCGTCTTTCTTTCCTTCCTTCCTTCCTTCCTTCCTTCCTTCCTTCCTTCCTTCCTTCCTTCCTTCCTTCCTTCCTTCCTGCATTTTGTGCGGTGTACACAACTCCTCAGAAGTTGAAAGTAAATTCATCAAACTCTTTACATTACACGTGTTTTCTGTTTACGCGACCTTAAATTTGAGCTTCAAAATATGGCCTTTATATAAAATGCTTTGTTTGGATTCAGGGGGCTTCAAAACATATATTTCCGGTGAAATCTTGATATCGAATTTTTGGGTGGAATACAATACTTCCCCTACTTACGTAGTAGAGAAAGTAAAAAGATGGACCAGAGAAGTAAACGGCGCTAATAATGCATGTTGGTGTGGCTTCTTTTTAAGTTCCATGATAAATACGTATAAAGCGCAACCTTCTTTAGTTGTGAGGTCATTGAAATGTGTTAACAAGACGGACAAACAACTTCTTCCTATGGTGCAGAAATAACAGTCCTTAGACCTATGACGTCAGTGTGTCACAGTGGGCGTATGTCGACACAAAATACACTGAGAATGGAAACTTCACTGAGCCACATGCTGGATTCCTGAGGGGAACACAAGTTTTGTAAATCTTAAAGTAATACTAGTTTTGAAACCACAATGTACAGGAAGCTGAAACGGAAGAGTGGTTTACTCTTTGCGTATCTAGGACGGAACTTGAAGCCTCCTTAGTATAAATAAAACTCTTACTGCAGATTTTACGCAGTGAGGTAGCTTTGGTTTAAAATAAATATAATATGTAATGTTATATTAATACCTTATTGTTAAGACTGAATATCTTTTACTCTATCAGTGTATTAAATGCAGTAGATATGATATTTTTCCTGCGCTTTTTTACATTTTAATAATACGTCGAGGCATTTAGCACAAATTCTTAAATGCATCTGCACATCTTTTAAAAGTGTTAATATTGATTCACAAATATCCTTCTGTCACAGAGGGTTGTCAGTGTAGCATTAAAACGGAGGTTTCATTTCCAAGAAAGCAATACTAAAAGAAAATAGTAATTGCTCTTTATAAATCTGTTGGAGTGAAAGGAAGATTCAACGAGCACTAAACCATGCTTTATCCATAGATTTAGTTGGACTTAACGAACTTCCTTCGGATTTAGTAACTCTTTTGATATATCTACAATGTATAAGTTTATGCATATGGTAATTAAAAGAATATAGCAATTGACTTCTAAAGGCACAATTGTATTTCCATATTTTACGATCACAAAATGTAGAACACACTTCTGAAAAGTCATATATTTAATAAGTGTTTCTTTAATAAACTTGTAAAATATGTTATGCAATAGTAAGGCGCATATATTAAAATGGGCATCCAAATGTGGTCAATTTTATACAGAATCTTTTTCGTAGATTAATGCTAGGGACATCGAAATAATAAAATTTTAGGCTTTATTCAGTTAAAACCGATGCACATTGTCTAAAGCAGTAGGGGCCTTTAAAAACCTTGATTTCAATTCTGAAACATTTATTCACGCAATTTTATTACTTCAGTTCTATTTTATAAAAGTTAAAGTTGCAGGAGCATAGAGCCCAGACGCCTAAAGACTACACAGTACAGAGCATTCAGTTCACTAGAGGAGAGAAACTGCAAACAACAACATCAAAGATTCTGCTGTATAGATATCCTTACTAGCTGCACAGCATGTATGTGCAGCACGCTCAACAAAGTTTGTGCTGTTATAAATATAATTTGGTTTATCTACCCTTGGCTCTAAACAAACATTTAACAGTGATAGCCTCGCAAAACAAATATTTATTTGCCTACTGATTTACCAATCTTCTAAGACGAGTCCAATATCACTACGTTTCCTTGGGGAATTTACATAGAATTGAATTCTCATTCCGGATCGAATAATGTCTGTAAAAACGGATTCAAGTAAAATTGAATTTTTGGACCCGATCCGGTTAGAAGTGGGATCGAATCAAATTTTGTTGCATGGAAACACCTACCGGATTCAAATCGATTTGAATCCACCAATGATGGTAGGTAACTTCTACTTCACTCATAACACGCTGCTAGGTCAGGAAGGTCGGCCGCGGGAATCGAACCCATGACCTCACACGTTATTGCCACGCCATCTCGCTCGGCTTACTGGGTGGGACCCACTACCGTATTGTAAACAGTACACATTACAGCTAGGTACTCTAGAATATAGTTAACCTGAAGTCATCTTTCTCTCTCCCATCGGTGTCCAAGCTCCGCTGCCTGCAGTCATCATTGTTCTGCTAAAATTTTAACTATCTAGACATAACAGAACATGGAGTTATACTTGAGCTGTACTTTAGCTGAAGTAATTGTAATATGCTGAAGCCTCAATGTCCTACGGAAACCCTAAGAGTAACTTGGAATAGCTGTTCTTATTTTATTTAATCGGTTTTTAATGTGCAACACATCTTCTGACAGACCTTTCTCATTCTTCTCTGTTGTTTCAGTGCTCCTCTTCCAAATCCAATCTCTTCATTGCCTATGTTACATTATCCTTCCAAGTTATTGATGATTGTCCTCTCTTCCGATTTTTTGGTGGTATTCATTCCAATACATTTTCGGTGTTCTGTCATCAGATATTCTTCTTGCATGTCCATACTATTGCAATTGTTTGACTGCAATCTCATCCAAAATTGTTGATTTCACTCTCATAAAATTCCTAATCAGTTATTTTTTATTTTATTTCTTCTTGAAATTCTCGCTCCTCGCCACCAGAAGTTAATTTCTATTGCCAGTAATTTAATTTGTGTGGTGTGTACAAATAGCCATAAATCAGCGCCATAAGTTGTTATACATTTGGTAATACTATTACAAATACGCCTATTTGTTTTGTTGCTAATATTTTTGTGCATAGAATTTCATTAATGTTGAAATTGCGTATTTCCCTTTATTATTACTGTGTTTGATTTCACCATATTTTGCATTGTTGTTTATTTTACTTCATTGCGGCATTTAATTTTATTTCCTCCTTCCATTTCTAAATCTTCTTTTGTGTCTCTAATCACCAAATATTTGGGTTTAGATGAGTTGATGTTTAGGTTCCGTTTATTGTATTCTTCTAGTAATTTTCTAATCATACATTCCATGTGTTTTTGATCTTTTATCACAAGAATAAAGAACCAGAACAGTTATTCCCCTGTACACTTTTATTCCTTATATAGATAGCCATGGTAATTAACAGGTTAGCAGTAATTGTGCTCTTGTGCCCCGATTACAGAGGTGTTACAATTACACGTATCGAAGGAAGAAATAGAGAAGACATAGGGACTTCGTAATATAGACCAGATAAAAGGATTATAGTTCCGTTAAACCATTTACCTATACCTCTATATACCTCAAATATAAACACTTTTCGCTATATCTTCCACTAATTTGTAGAAAATCGCAGAACTGTGCATTTTCCTTCTTATTTGGTGAGAAAATCACAGTTTTGGCAGAAACTATGTTAATATTCCAGAATGTTTTTAATAGTGCGTTCGACAATCACTTGCTTTTTCGCAACAAAACGAATGCGTCTAAATTTTAACGTTGTGCATACATATCGAGGCTGTTAAAGGCGGTGACCGATGGTCGTGTTACTATGACTCAATGACAACTTGGAAAGGGGGAGTTAACACCTCGACCTAAAGGTGATGTTTGTGCCTATGCCCTGGCGACCTGGGGAAACCTCCGAAAAAACCGATGGATCAGGAGGGTTGGTCACGGGGATCGGACCCACGATCTCCAGAGTGCGGGCCACAGACGTTATCATCTGAGTCATCCCACACGGTATCGTGCTACTAAACCACAAAGAAAATTAAGAATTACCCTGAGATGATATAAGTTTCATTTAGTTCGGTGCATTGAGGTATGAACGTTGTAACAAATGTCTAACAACGGTTTACCACATCATTAATTATTCAAGAGTTGTTTTATGTTCTGGAAAGTCCCTCGGTCTCTGTCGGCACGAAGGGGCGTCCCCGACTGGTAGTAGCGCATTCTGAGAATTCTTCTGGGTATGTCTGCCAACCTGACAGGTGCGTGCGGTCCAGGGCTCGCTCGCTTGGCTGCTCTATCCCATTACGTTAGAACAGAGTCGTGATGCATGTACAGAAGCGTTTTTATATGCTGGCAATTTACAACACATTAAGTTCTAGTTTGCGTGATCCTTTTATAAGCAGATAAGTGAAGCACATATCTATAATGTAACCCTATTGTAAGTAGAATAACTAGTTTTAGTGTTCTAGGAAGGCATAAAAATACTTCTGATGCAAATTGTCAACATGTAATTTCGTTTTTGAAATTGCCAATATTCAAAATACCAGGTTTTGATCAGCAACATCACGCTAAATATTGAATTTAGTAGGGTTTGACGTTTCAAGAATTATCTTAAGCATAAGAGAATTTTTGAGTGAATTTTCTCAAGTTGAATCTTTGTGCCGTGACGCTCTATTTATCAAGATTCATTGCATCTGTTTACACGTGTTTTATGTAAACTCTGTTTCCGAAAGGAAGGCGACTTGACAGGAAGGAAAAGAGGGGAAAGAATAATGGCTATAGCATTGACTGATACCAACTTGGCAGTTGCTGTACGATATATATCATTTAGGATTGATATTTACAATATATACATATTTATAATATCACCTGTATAGCAGGATTTGTAATTGTTTATTACTTATATGGAGTCATGATCTAGAGTATTCCTAAACTCTGTTTTTAGAAAAGGTGTTGTGGTAATCAGCGATAATAAAATTATGACATTAATTTTTCTCACAAAAAACAGGTATTACGCTATGATTTCCATTGTCACCTACTGCATAAGGCTTTTACTATTTATTTTAAAAAAGTTACGTTTCTCTGTGTTGAGTGCAAATTGTATTTTAAAAATTTTCTTTTTCATTTGCTACAGGATTATCTTTAAAAGTTGAACAGTTTTCAACTTCCGGTTTTAAAAATAAGAGTGTGTATAATCTTAGACACTTTGGGGATATTTAATCGTTACATTGGAGCTAATCTTGAAGTTTTAATGTGTGCTGAGTTAGTGTATCGTCAGAAGCAGTTGTTTGAAAAAGACACAGAGCAAAGAAAGGCAGTGAAGTGTATGTCAAGGTTAGATCGTACAGAACAGCTGAGAGTTGCAAGGTCATGATGTGATAACGAGAACTGTGTTTTTTGTTCTTCAGTTTTAGAAGTAATAAAGTGAAACAAAAAGACTTTGCTATTTTGTCACACTGGTGTCAGAAGTGGGATTTGTCACATTGTCCTTTGTCACAACAACAAAATGATGATTGATGATGATGATGATTGGAAAGGTAGAATCATACTGAATAAATCAATCGCATGGCCGGGATTGAACCACATATCTTCCTGTCTCCGTACGGTTTCTGTAACCACTGAGATACCACGGCAACAAGTCACACGACAATAAATTCTCCAAATTATTAGCATTTTCCCCGGTAAACTACAAGGAGATCTAAAGTTCATACGAGATAACTTACCCTAATGGCTACTTACAATGATGTAAGTACTCGTACGAGTACTTGGGTCCCAGTCTTCGTAGTTTAACCAACTAGTGTACTGCCATGGTGCCATAGTAGCTCAGTAGTTCAAATCCCGGCTACAGCTTGTAATTTTTCTTTTATTATTATTATTATTATTATTATTATTATTATTATTATTATTATTATTATTATTATTATTATTATTATTATTATTATAATATTTATACACTTTTCTTTCTTTGCGTTGCTAAAATACACCTATGCGTTTTCCCCTCTTTACGCAGAAAGGGCAGAGAAAACCGGTATCGAGATGTCGCCATAGCTATGAACTACATTTGGATACAGCTGTTAGATGATTAATTTTATTGATTCCAGTCTTCCCATCGCCGTATGGTACAATGAGTGTTTTGGAGCTTTGTGAAATGCCTACAAGGACATCTTCCAACAGTAATTTCTCACACCAAACAAAAAATATTTTGCTTACCCAGGAAATTCATAAAAGAGCATGTGATATTGCTGCAACAAATACTACTTCCTTGACCATGAAAATGCCTTTTTCTGTTAGGAAGTATTTGTTGCCCGTTTTGAGGTTGTCCAGCGTCCTTACTAATATCCCCGTAGAACGGTCAGAATCAAGGTTACAGTAAAGGAAGAGAAGAACGGGTTTTGCTAATTGGCGAGGGTTAACTATGTCTGTAGTGCACTAGTCTGTGTTGAGGCAGTCTTCAAGGATAGAGGAAGTCTATATGCTCTGAATACAACAGAGTAGGTATAGGCATTTTGAAATGCATACCACATATCAACTTCGACTACACTTACAAGAGTGGTAACTTCCGTGGTATATGGTAACTTTTTATGTAAGTCGGCACTTTCATTTTCTAACATAAAAACCATGTGTAACGAGTTTGAGATGCAGACTACAGAAGGCGAGAGCAAAAAATCGGTGTTAAAACTTGAATGCCTTCGAGAGATATTTTAGCATAGACACTCAGAAAGCAACAACGGCGCTTGAGATAAAATGGACTACAACATTATAAACGTCCCTGTAAGCGGTAGTGGTATAATGAGCATTCGTGTAGATTGGAAACTGTGGGATAAAATGGCACTACTTTTTGAGGATATTGGCGTAAGCTTTTATTCTTCCTCCACAGCGCATGAACAGACTGAGATAATTAGAAGTATGTGATACCTTTAGCTGCAGCCATGGAAGAGGGGATGACTTAAGTGCACAATAGTAGGTATTATATTGCAGTTTTGTTATGCCGAACTTAAGATACAAACGCTTTCTAAACTAAAGTATAGTTACCACTAAATTGTTTAAATTAACAGCATTAGCTGTTCCCAATTTTTTGCTGTTGTGCTAGTGCTTTCCCAAGTTTCTAGTCCAGAAAAAATTACATGTATACGCTTTTGTTTACGAGCTATTCGCTGGTCTCGCACCCTAGACACTACTAGTTTGTATTACCTAAATGAAATCTAATGAATACAGATAATTAATAGCCATCATGAGGTGGATAGGACATATTCTATATAAGTGTTTGTAGAATGTTAATGAGTAAAGAAAACCGATGTATATGTGAATTTGTTCCTCTTTTATTATAAACGAATCTCTTTATACTTATCCATTTGGAAACGATACAATTCAAGGAAGTTGATTAAAGGCTGTTATTTTTGTAGTTGTAGCTTGCTGACAACAAATATTTGATGAGTGTAACCATTTATAAGTGGCGTGTATTACTCATTGTAACATTTAATGCGACTGTCACTTTTCTTATTTTGCAGCTGCGGGAAATGAGCAAATGAAAGCCTAGTTGTTTACAAAACAGAACTCTGAGGGTTTTCAAGATAAACATATTCTGGAAAGTTTATAGAGACTGTTAACATTTTTATAAATTTATCTCACTTTTATTTTTGCCCTTGACCATCTTTCCTTTTTAAATTGGAGGTGTGGTCCACAGTTTTACCAGTCGTCCTCCGTGGTCTAGGAGTAACATGCCTGCTGATTCCCAAGGTCGCGGGTTCAAACTCGGCTGAGGGCGATGGATTTTTTTCAGGCTTAGTGTAGCTTCCTTAGGAAGGAAAGTAAAGCCGGTGGTCCCGTAAAGTAGATTTACGGTACGTAAAAGAACCTCACACCTGATGGAGAGGCCTCTGAGCAAAATTAAACGGTCTTTCACGCCCAGTGTAGAATGTAGCAGTTGAAGAACATCCATAAATAACACTCAATTTCAGATTACAATTTTTACCGGAGAGTTGGCTAGCTAGTATACTTTTGTTGAGAAATGATTGCTCAAAGCCCAATGTTTTAGTCTTCAGACCTTTGGGTTCACTAACTTCTCATAAGTATATCGAACAACTAAACGTGAAATCCACTCTGGCCAACTGTAGGCTAAAGTGGAACACCACTTTGGTTTAGAATCGAAATACTTCCGAAGTAATTTGTTTTAACTATAAATTACAGCTTTCAAAAATGAGTCCATGAGCAAATTGCTTTTTAAGTGTCACTTACAAAGTTGCTTGCCCCGAAGACCATGGCAAAGCGCACAACTTAATCGATCGGGACCGTGGAACTTACAGTTCATTCATAGATGTTTGTCTTTTCGGAAGATCGGAACAGAATCTTAATTGAAGTATTAGTTACGTCAATACACATACTTTCCTCACAGCTTTCTGTATAGCTTTGGTCTTCCTAGATAATACAAATCGTATATTAAGTGTTTGAAGAACTCACCTTAAGTAAACTTTTTTTTCGTTTCGTATGTAAGCACTTGGCCTTGTAGTCCTAAACGACCAGAGATGAAACTCGGTTTGGGTGAATTGCAGGAATAACTAAGCTTTTACAGGGATTTTCCCTTAGTCTAGCAGGACAAACTTTGGGCAATTTACTTGCATCTGGGCTCATTTGAGCATCATTCACCATCTCTGCAGGCTTCATTTGTTAAAATAGTTGTGACAAGTGCATATAAAAGAAATCTCTCTAGTCTAATATACCTTAATCTTCCCTGCACCGTAAGGGAGGGATGAACAATATATAGGTGTTATCCATATAAATGAACGGATCATAAATTTCATAGGGGCGCATTCACTGGCTTTGGCATATCATTTTTATAAAATTCTTGCATGATTTAAAAATTGTAGTTATCTTTCTCCAATTTACCCTATACGCATGCGCTGGCTGCAATTATATCATCAATATAGCAGATACTTCTACACGCAAGTGGGCTGAATACGTGATTTGTGGGCATGATTTGGAAACTGGTAGGTGAAAGACTGTTGCAGTAATTGCACAATTTTATCTTTGATGGGTTACCCTTTTTACCAGATGAAATACCATGATCGGCTGCAAAAAGTGCAAGTAAAAAGAAATTACAATGCCATAATAATAGCATTTTTGACAAGCATTCGACTATGCTTATCAAACTAGATTTCAGAATTTATTATTGGTGAAAATTTTATTAATAAATTTATTTTAACACACATGTATTTGTTTACGTTATTTGAACATCAAGTGATTATTTTCATGTGCTTGCGAATGCAGCTTGTTACAAGCACTAAACAAGACAATAAGAGCGGTCTGAAGCAGCCACCAAGTTGAATATATGATAAAAAAATATAAAACACACTTTTCTAGTTTCCTTAAGTAGAAGGAATAACAGGATTAACTAGTCTTTTTTTAAGTATCCAAATTACAAGCTTTATTTACCTGAAAAGGTATTATAAGGATTTAGCTCAATGATAGGATTATATATGACCTTTCCAATTATTCATGGGCACTGTTATATTCTAACTCAAATATTTTGAACGAACATTCTGATTTAACATCAGCAAGTATCATTATGTTTCAATGGTCTAATATGATCAAAGTATCCTTTTTACACATGGGTTCCCTTTAAATAGAATTGAGGCCACAGAAACAGTAAAAAATTCACCTTTATCCCCACTAATCAGCATTAAAGTAATACAGAGCTTCAAAAAACTATTAGTTTAATCTAAGCTGCAAACATATTTTTGAGGAGCTGTGTACTAGTAGGTACTCAACACGGAAAAACTAAAGGTACTGCTGTTGTAATTTCGAATTTCAAATTATCTACAGATCTTAGGCTTCACGTAAATGAAAATTGATGCTTTAAAAATAATTAGTTTGTACGGGGCTTGAAATTAACCTTGTATATCATTGCCATAACTTAAATTTAGCCATTCAGTGCCTTGCTATGTTTTCAATCTCGGTTTGGAAATCTTCTTGTATCAACACATAGGTAATTCCACTAAGTCATATTACTTAACATATCTATAAACACATGCTTTCTCTGCTTATTACCATTTCACAGGCATCCCTTTTATATTAATTTTTTGCCTATAAAACATACGGATTTAAATATGCTATTACTGCATTATTATTTGCAAAACATGACGATAGTCGGCTGGAAATAGCATATTGTTTGTGAAAGGATGAAATTGCGTTATTAGCTAAACGTTGAAGAAAGTAAAAATTCGTTTGACTTAAAAGTCCTTTAAAAAGTTCGAAGTCTTTAGGCATACCTACGTGAAGAAAATAATGCCATATCATTAGCAAATAACTATATATTTCTGTTAATCTTGTTTACATGGAATGTAATGTGTCAAGTCTAACGAAAAAAGTATTTTATACCACTGAAGTAACAGATTTGTATTAGCAATATAAACTGTCGATTGTCGAAATAACTCATGTCCCAAATTTACTGTTGTTACATTTATTTCGATTTTTTATGCCCGTGTGCTCTTGACTTGCAATTTCAAAGCTTACCTTAGTGTACAAATAAATAAATTGCTAACAATAATAATAAACATGTGTAACTTGAGATTAATTTATCATACTTGTTTGAAAACGAGTTGGTTACTCAACCAGCAGATTACTGCTCTGAATACATTTATCTACTAATTACATTCGCAAATACCTGTAGTTCTCACTACCAGATAGGCATCAATAAAACTCTCCATTCTAAAGAACCAATGTTAGAGTTGTACATGCTCAGGAATATGAATGATACATGTATTAAAAGTGTCGTTTCGAGTAATTTTAATTTTAGTTCATAGCGATGTCTTTCAATGCAGTAAAGTATCTTATACAAAGTTTACACGTAATTTAGCATATAAAACTTTTTCCATTTGGAAATTTAAAGCCTCTCTCAAGAATTCATTCTTAAATGACCTTTAATTCCGACTGTTTACGTTTTGATTCTCACCTTCTGTTCACTAACTGAAATTAACACGAATAATGTAAACTTAATTTTTGTGATGTTTTATTTTATTTGACACTCGACTGTAGAAAATATGGAATACTGGGTTTTGAAAACTAGTTTTCTTTTATTGCAATGTCAGTCACAATTCTTTGCAGTTCTTTATTTCTGTAAATAATAAGTACAAGTTACTGAGCCTATCACGACCGAAAACAGTTGCAGGTTACAATTTTTGTGATTTATGTCCGCTTTTATGTGAACTACTAAAACTGTTTGGTAACTAAGTTATTTTCTACGCTGTTAAATTATTCTTACCTCCATAAACCAAATCAGAGTCCTTCTAGTGGGCTATAATTTAACAAGTTTGTTTCTTATAGACCCTGAATATTTAAGGTACTCAATATAAGTAGAATTTTGTATTATTACTTTATTAGTTCAGAGTATCGTTTTCTTGTGTGGTGTTTGCAGAATTATGTTCTGCGCAATTCACTGGAGCAATATTTTTATGATGCACGACAAAGTTACCGGCTTATGATTTACTGATGAACGGAAAAAAGAGAAGAGAGAGAGAGGGGGGGGGGGGGAGAAAGAGAAAGAAAGAAACCCAAGTTGTGAAGTAAAAACTTGGGCGTTACTGAAAAAAAAGTTGACAATTCACATTTTGACATTCTTTTCGTCCCTCAGATGAAAACTCATTTGAATCGGAATTTTAGATACACTAACTTTGCATATACATGTAAAATAATAATCGTGTAAACACCACATAAGAAAAAGTGCGATTTAAAAAATAAATTCATTAAAAATCAAATGGAAAAATCTGAAACGATTCGCCAATTGCCAGAACACAAATTATAATACGTCTCTCTTTATTGAAATTTGGAATTTTTGGTCCATGAAGTTGGTTGCTGGAGTTTTTTGTTTTGTAAGAGCAATAGCTTTATCACGCTTTATTTTTCTGTAAAAACTTTTACCATTTTATAAGTAAAGAGCACAAAATACGAAAGAGACTTCGACAAGAATCATAGGTATTACTTATGCCTAATGTTTCATGTAATGCACTTATATTTTTCTTCTCGTGAGAATTTATTATGCGTAATTTTTCTGCAAAAGCTTTTACTATTTTATAAATAAACAACGCAAAATGCGAAAGGATCCCTTTACAATCATTTATGCATTCGATAACTTCAAATAACAACATGAGAAGTTTACCTTTCAGAGAGATTGGAATTGCCCAGAATTATGGAAAACATTTGGTCTGTCTATATGCAACAACATGAATTTCTCGAACTTCGGAGATGTTTAAATCCTTAGTTTCAAAATGTGTGCGACTTCTTTGGATGTTTTTCTCACTCGGTAAACTATTTAATTTGCCCATAGTGTATATTTCACCATTTTATACATAAAATTCAAATTATAATGCACTGTTTACTTTGTTCTTTTAACTACCTCGCAAATAAAGAACGCTGTTGAATTTATGAAATAAACAGGAACATAAAGATTAATGTCTTACCTTGATAACCACTCTTCACTTGAATCAATTGTAGTTTGTTGGCCTCCTGCAGTGTAATATTCTTGTTGGTTTAGTGAAGTTCTCCTTGAATTGTACCAAAATAATACAACAATAACAAAACCACGATGCTTATCGATAAGTTGTATAACAGGTTCTTCACAACCGAGTGAAATTTAACGAAATGGTTTTAGCCCTGTCAACGGATGCTGGTTATATAGTACATACAGAGATGGTTTTCTAGGGGGAGACAATTGACAAGGGAGAAGGGGCAAAAGAGGGCAGAGCATTTAATTGCGGGAGGTGGGGAGGTGACTTACTTGTGAATGAAATGCGGTGGAGGGGACTTATGTACTGAGAGGATTTCCCTCACCATTATCTCTCCCCTCTCCATCTCCCACATGTGGTCAGGGAGCATAGGTATTCTACTATGTGTATGTCATAGTTCTGTAAAATCTTCACGCGTCATTGGCTTGGGAATCACCTCTCTGAGAGTAGTAGTAGTAGTAGTACTAGTAGACAGGTATGGCGACACTAGATAACAGTGGCACCTTGGGTGGGAAACCACGAGCCTGTTGGCTGCTTTCTCTGTTACCCAACACTTGTGTTCAGCAGTGGCTCCCCTACCTTGAAACGAACCCTTTCCCAGAAATACCAAGTAAATAAAAACAATCGGAAGGAAAGTATAATATCAGATCTGTGGCTGGGTGACTAAGGATGTTGCATAGGTACACTCTTCCACAAAAACTCCTCAGCTGACCCTCAAAGCATATCATCCAAATCCCCTCGGCTATGCAGGAATCAAAGTTTGCTTTTGTAATGTTTACATAGTAATAATAGTAACAGTAATAATAATTAATAATAAACAATAATAAATAATAATAAAGGAGGTTACAGGAAAATTACGTTAACAGACTCAACAAAGGTAAAATTATAATATGAATGTTGAATAGTATCCTGTGGAACAGACATACATAGTATAAGTAGGAAGAATAAATTGCAAATTATTAATACAATGACCGTAGCGCAGTGGTAGCGCGCTTGCCTCTAGCGTGGAGGACCCGGGTTTGATCCGCGGTACCGGTGTGGGGATTTTCCCCCCAGTGGGAGGTCTGGCACGGGGTACACTCAGCCTCGTTAGGTCCCGGAGCTGCCAATTGAGGATGAAGAAGTAACGACCCCAGGTCGTGAAGGCCGCATAACCTGCCGAGAGGATTCGGGATGCTGACCACGTCCCACCCTCCAGTACTGCACCCCACTCATGACGCCTGTAGTGGACAGAGCTGGGGTGCTGCTGCTACACTACCACCACTACCACGACTACCACTACCACGACTACCACTACCACTAATGATAATCGCGGGGAGTTCAACATTTTAAATGCGGGCTAATAGCCGAGCAGTTAAAAGAAGATAAGCTGATTCACACCATTGGCAATAGTAACCAGAACGACAACGGCAACGGGAAGCAAGCCAACACTCAATGCTTTGGTTCACAATAGCCAGACGAGGAAGACAAGATACACTACCTTATTGATAGAAACTAGAGGTCGATATTACGTATTGGAAATTCACATAAATATTTGTTTGTTGTTTAACGACGCTGTGAATGCCAGGATCACATCAGCGCTGCGGGTGTACCGGAATTTCGTCCCGCAGGAGTTCTTTTATATGCCAGTAATTCTACTGCATGGGAATATCGTTTTAAGCACGCTTAAAAACCATTGGTCTGGGCCGGATTTGAACCCGCAACCTTGGGATCAGTAGGCTAGCGTCTAACCAACTAAGTCAACCAGCTGGAAATTCACATTTTTCTAACGGACGAATGGTGTTTTTTCTACCTGTGACTAAAAAAGAGCTCTAGCGGGTATTTCATGGCACGGCCATCTTGGGTAATTTCTACAGCGAAAAATCTAATACGCAAATATGAAGCTAACATGCCGCGCCCGGTAACGGAAAAGAAAGTTAAAACTTATTTCCTGTTCTCGGGGTCCAGGAAATCTTCCCGTCAGTTGAGTACACTCCTATATGAATACGTGTGTTTCTCTTTCTGATTATCACTACCGTTAACGGTGGTCGTGAACCAGCCTTTACCGATGTACCAATCCCGTTACATGAATGCATTTTTTTTTTTTTTTTTTTTTTTGCTCTTTGTTCGTATAAATGTTCATTACATACGCAGTGAAAAAACTTATTTGATTTTAAGCACAGAAGTTGCTTTTGAAATGAATATTGACTTATATGTAACACCAAACAAATGAATATGTAAACCCTCTAACTGTATTACTGCTCTCATTATTCCAGAGGCTCGTTTTGAAAACGAATATGACATGTTTGTATGAAAGCACACTCTTCATAACTGATATATTTCGTCTCTGTTAAACTACGTATATGCAGAGGTGCCGAATAATTAGAATTAGGTAGCGCTACTTTCTAGACACTGGCAATTGACCCCTTAGCCACCAGAGTACATTACTAGAATGGTAGTATGTAATTTCGTATTTATGGTAGATTTTGAATATTAAAGTAGGCATCTGTTGTGATCTATGCTAGGGAGTAGTATTATTCAGTATTTTCCGAATAGGACTTACTGCCTGCTTGTTATTATTATTACTGTATTATTATTACTGTATTATTATTATTATTATTATTATTATTGTTGTTGTTGTTGTTATTATTATTGTTATTATTGTTGTTGTTGTTATTATTATTGTTATTATTGTTGTTGTTGTTATTATTGTTATTATTGTTATTATTATTATTATTATTATTATTATTATTATTATTATTATTATTATTATTATTATTATTATTATTATTATTATTATTATTATTATTATTATTATTATTATTATTATTATTATTATTATTATTACCGACTCCGTAGCGCAGTGGTAGCACGCCTGCCTCTGGCGCGGAGGACCCGGGTTCGATCCCCGGTACCGGTGTGGGATTTTTCCCCCGCTGGGAGGTCTGGTACGGGGTGCACTCAGCCTCGTTAGGTCCCTGAGGGGCCAATTGAGGAGCTATCCTGATAGAAAGGTAGCATCCCTAAAAGGTCAATGTAGTCGCCTTACGGTCGGGGGAGTCGGCGTGCTGACTACCGCCACCACCAACCTGCACTCCTCTGTGGCCTTGGCTGCGGCTGGAGCACGCAGCGGCCGGGCGATGAGGGTAACCTCTGAATAAGGGGAAGACGCTCTAGGGAAATTATTATTGTTACTATTATTATTATTATTATTATTATTATTATTATTATTATTATTATTATTATTATTATTATTATTATTATTATTATTATTATTATTGTTGTTGTTGTTACTATTGTTGTTGTTGTTACTATTGTTGTTGTTGTTACTATTGTTGTTGTTGTTACTATTGTTGTTATTAATATTATTATTAATATTATTATTAATATTATTAATATTAATATTATTATTAATATTATTATTATTATTATTATTATTATTATTATTATTATTATTATTATTATTATTATTATTATTATTATTATTATTATTATTATTATTATTATCATTATTATTATTATTATTATCATTATTGTTAATACTAATAATGCACCTAAGAACGTTTTCTTCCCAAATTTCCTTTCTGCATTATTTCATTTAGCTGTCACCAGAATGGGGCAAGAAACGGCGTTAAATATCATTAAAAGATTTTAAAGGTGCATTTGCCTGGTATAATATTTGTATCATCCACGGCCAAATGCTCTCCACAATATTAAGGTTGGGCGATTTTGGAGGCCAGTTGAACACTTATACATCACGTGTTACCCAAATAACTCCAGTGTGTCACGGGTAGTCTTGCACAAGGCGAACTCTGTGTTTCTTCTGCGGAATACAGCAGTCTGGTAATTGGTAGGACGTCTCTCATAATGGTCTCGTATCTTGCAGGTTTCATTCTGAAGGACGCCTCAATTAATTATTGCAATATGAGAATTCAGCATTGAACAACCGATGCGGCCCAGCTGCATTCATTGTTCAATATAAATCCCAGATACAATGTTGGTATCAGCGATCCGTCTTGGAACCATTTAGTCTGCAACAGTGTTCTCTAACGGTCAACAGAGGAAGCCACCCCGTTAGGCCTTATGTGTACAACATTTATTGAAGGAATCAGCTTTTCCCAATTTGAGGGTATCATAAACAAGCATTACCAACAACAGGCGGGTGTAAATATATACTTTTAAATTTGTAAACAATACAAATAACTTATAACAAAGTTGCAAGGATATAAAACGCCCTCTGAAAATAATAATTGTAATCTGCAAATATACAGAATTGGTTCATATATAAAACAAACAAATTTATGTATATGGAGAAATCAGTTTACATACCACACAAATTATTTCTCACTATAACTAATAAGAGGGGTTTACTGCATTAATACATTGATTGTTTAATTTATATTTTGTGCAAAAAGCTATAAATGGGAATGGGACGGTATCCCGGCTCCAATTTGTAACGCCAATTGAACTAAGGTAATATTTATTGTAAAAGTAGGCTCGCAAATTGTACACTTTTTTCTGTGAAATTCAGTTGGCTGTTTTCCGTTCGACCGTCGCGATGGTAGGATTTGAGATGGTTTCTGTACATCAACCTAGTTAAATGGCTTTGCTGTCGACTGTTCTACATAATCCGTTCTCTGCAACATCGCGCGCTTCTTCATAAACCCGGTACTTTTTGAGTTTGATGGCTTTGACAAACATTTGGCACACTTAATGGTGTCTAATAATTGTGAGCAGGTTTCCTTGTGCACAGGGTTCAAGGGCGTTAAGTGTTTCCATCTCAACTGTCGCCGTATTCAGAGAATCTTCAAGTTCTTCGAAAGAAAATCGCACTCGTAGCTCATTGTAGCGAAGAGAAATATAAGGTATTCATTACTCGACCAATAAGAGTGCCTGCTCATCTTACCTGCAATCGTATCTTTTAGTGATAAGGTTTCAACGTCTGTTAAAAGAAAGTGTCCCCTCGGATCCGCCGATCTTCTTCTCTTTGCCTTGCTGCACTGTTGTCTATCGTTGCACAGTATGGAGTGTAGTGAGTATTCCTCTGGCGGTATGACGAGGAACCAATAATCGCCCTCCATATCCTCGCAAAGATGTCACGTTTCACTTTGGATATTGAATACTTCTTTATTGTATGTTCAAGATACTGTGCGGGATGGCTTAAGTAGTAACGTCTGTGGCCCACATTCGGGAGGTAGCGAGTTCGATCCCCGTGACCGACGTTTCTGACCTATGGGTTTTTTCGAGGTTTCCCCGGGTCGCCAGGTGAATGCCAGGAAGGATTTCCATATCCTCCGAATTTCCTTTCCCTCCCTCGTTACATTAATAATCTAGTTTCACCCTTCACCCTCCATCCCGTTTCACTTAGGCGTCTGCGAGTGTCGCGGCAGCAGCATGGCAGGGGGAACAAATGCGCTCCGGAAATCTCATTCCCCGGTGTGGAAAGCGAGCCTATTGGTTTCCAAGGTACAAGCCCGAGGGGGAAGGAAAACGGTTTCCGAGTCCCATGCCGCCTTGCGAGTGTGAACTCGAAGGAGTGGGAGAGGAACCGGGCTGAACCAGCCTCCGCCGCGGTGCTTCTAACTGTGAAAATATAGGGACCCTGCCCTCTGTTCTGACATGGCAACGTTCTGGCCGCCCTTCAGATCAATTCGCCTTATCCATTATCCCAGGGGGTGCTCCATCAAGGGCATAGGCACAAAAGATCGCCTTTCGGTCCCACTCCGCAAATTTTCATTGAGACATGCTCAAGTTACGAAAACTCGAGCGTTATAAGATGCCGTTGCTGCGCACAAGACCGCGCAGGTAGGAAAGACACGTGCACACAGCCAGAATTTGCCCAACCGGCGTTGTGCTGGTGGTGTTGCGACTCCGTACGCGGAAGACTGTACATTTACTGACATTCATGGTTACATTGAGACATGTGTTTTGGAAAATTATTCGCAAGCAATTATCCTTTGCATATACATTTTTTTGTTTTAAACCCTTCGCGGACCAACGCTTACGTTTAGCCGCTGCGTCCCCCGACGTCCCCCCAGTCCCTCCCGACCGGTTGTGCGTCTTTTCTACTAGGGGTCGCTACTTTTCAATGAAGTAGCTCCTTAATTGATCCCTCAGGGGCTTAACGAGGCTGAGCGCACCCCGGTCCAGGTCTCCCAGTGGGAGAAAATCCTCACGCCGATACCGTGAATCGAACCCGTGTTCCCCACTTGGTAAGCAGCAGCGCTACCACTGGGCTAAGGAGACGACCCTTTTTGTGTTAACATAACTTACAATTCGTCGTGATCTTGCAATTCATAGCTCTTCTGTTCGATCGTGACCTTGTGACGCAATCCAATGTGCTCTCTCTATTCTCTTTGTCTCACAAACAAAGGGCTTTTCTTAACACTTAAAGAATTACTCTATATCCGGGCTTTTTCGCTTATATATGCCAGGCAAAGTGTCCGGAAAATACATCTTTTCTCGAAACTTCTTCGGCACGAGTACATCTTCGAGAATTGTCTGGAATCGCTGTGATCTGCCGTGCTCATTGTCTTGTTTACTTGCCGCACAGTGGTGTGAGGTAGTCGATCTCGGCTCTCCCTTTGAGCGGCGGCTGCCGGCCGGCGTCACAATATTAAGGTGCGGTATTCCTGTAAGTAAAAGGAAAATCTGCAAACTAGGTTTTGATATCTTCGCACTCATAATTATACTATATTTCTTTATTAAGGGTCGAGCACAAACGTTTTATTGTGATATTTTAGAGGTATGCAACGATAGATTAACTATCGCATTCCCTGGTCGATCCATCCAGCATGGGAGCAGAGTCAGCAGGCGACGGTTGGCATTTTCAGTATATAAGTTCATTGTAAGTGATCCAGAGCAATTCAACAACGGGGCTTCAACGTTGGCGCTATTTCTGGACGTAGAAGCCGCATTCGACCGGTGCTGGCACAATGGCCTTATTTATAAACTGCACCACAATTTCCCGGCTCTTCAAAATTATCTATACTTGCTGCACAATTTTTTAGAAAAACGGAACTTCTACGTCCAAGTGGGCCGCTCCTCCTCACGGGAGCGAGTGATGCGGGCTGGCGTCCCACAAGGGGCAATCATGTCACCCTTTTTGTACATACTATTCACCAACGATTTCCCAGTGGACGCCAGATGTAAGGTCGCCATGTATGCTGACGACACTGCAATATACAACCACCATAGAAATCCACGATTCGGCCTTGCAGAAATGCAACGTTATGTTAACAACTTCCTCTCATGGCAACATGACTGGAAAATTAAAATTAATCCCAACAAATGCCAGCTAATACATTTCTCTAAGCGGCATCACACTTTGACAATGGACCTAACGGTCGGTGGTCAGGTATTGCACTGTCGTCGGCAAGTTAAATACTTAGGGGTTACCTTGGACCGCACAATGTGCTGGTCCACCCACATAAAAAATAGCGCCAACAAAGGCAGACAGCGGCTAAAGTTATGCGCCCCCATCTTCCGCAGCAAACAGCTGCAATTGAAATCCAAACTCGTCCTGTATAAAGCTTTCATCCTGTCAGTGGTTCTTTACGCGTGTGTGGCCTGGGCAAACGCCTCAAAAACCGCCCTGAAGACTATCCAAACCCTCCAAAACCTCTCCCTCCGAAAAATCCTCTCTGCTCCCATCCTAACCACTAACCAAACCCTTCACCACGAAACCCAGATCCCATCCATACCCGAGGCAATAACAAAAAGAGCCGCTGTCGCGTGGGCGCGCATCAGGAATCACCAAAATGACGTGATTGCCAATATTGGCAAGGGCGAGCCAAAGCATCGTAAGCATGCTAGAATTAAAATGTTCTAGACATTGCATGGCTCGCCGACTGATGCGCATCCATGCAACCCAGGCCCTAGGCCACACACTCCGGAAGAGGTCTGTGCCTCGGAAACGCCACAGGAGCTGCAACCTGGTCCGCACAGGAAAACTGCGAAAAAACTGTAAATAGTGAAATGTATATAGTGCAGTGTAAATATGTATATACTAGCGTGTGTGTGTGTGTGTGTGTGTGTGTGTGTGTGTGTGTGTGTGTGTGTGTGTGTGTGTGTGTGTGTGTGTGTGATGGGACATATGTGTGGTATGCCCAGGAGTGAGTGAGTGTATGTATCCGTGTATATAAATTAAAAAAAAAAATCTATCAAAAACAGACAGACAAAACACTGAGAATACGCCCAAAAACTGTTCTCGGTGGGCTAAAGCCGCTCACTGTATGGGTTTTTTGATGATATAAAAGCTAACAAGAGTACCCATGTAAATATTGTAAATTATAATTAATGTCAATTTTAGCCTGTAAGCCGGGCCCCTCTGTACCGGCACCAGGCAAATTTTTCCTCAATAAAATAAGTAAGTCTAAGTCAGGAGATATACATCTATGGTATCAAGCACTTCACCAAGGTACTTCACCAATGTGTGTAGTAGTAATCAAGATAGCGGTTTGTTGAGCAAAAGGCGTAGTCTATTTACTGGCTACTTATGCTAAAAGTAAGAATTATCTTTTATCACCCCTTCTTAGGGTGGGACTTCAGCATGAAGAATGAGCCTGAGGCAAAGAGCTAGCGTGATCAACGGTCTGCATTTCCATCCGCCTGTCAGTGTGGTAATATACATTTATTATTTCTTCGTTTTCTTATTTCTTTTCAACAACCAACTTCTACTATCTTCCGACGCCAACAACGTAATGTATTTATTTCCTGACAGCCTGAGTTTAAAGCCTGATAACGCCTTCTGAAATAAATAACATTAACGACCCTTTTAAACAAGGAATTCTGATGAAATATCAGTAACATTTTAAAATCGTGCACATTTCTCATTAGCATTCCCTTTAGTTATTTATACAATGAGTCCCTAAAGATTGGAACTTGGCCTGACAGAATGAAATTCTCAATTGTGATATCCCCTTTTCAAAAAAGACGAACGTAATAAGGTTTCAAATTATGCACCAATATCTCTCTTTTCAACTTTTACTTTCTCTACTACATATAGTATAGTAGAGGAAGTGTTGTATTCCACCCAAAAATTCGATATCGAAATTTCACCAGAAATATGTTTGGGGGCCCCTGTATCCTTAAAAAGAACTTTTAGAAAAAGGTACGCGTGCGCGTGTGTCTGTCAGTCTGTGGGCAGCATAACTCAAAAACGAAAAGTCGGTTAAAAACTAAAGTGTGTATTTAAGATTGTCTTTCAGGGATGCTACACGAACATTTTGAAGAAAATTGTTCCACTCTAAACTACGCTTTACATGGAAAATTTTGACTTTCTTGAAAATGCTCTAATGATTTTGATTAAAATGCCATGCGTTTCAGATTTTTATGACAAATGAAATGTATATCTTGAATTTCCTGGCTACAGCCCATGTAGTTTGTTTACTCTGGACGATATTTGCATAACTGGTAATGGTAAACCTTAAGAGATAGACCAAACCTTATATACAAAAAATGTAGATCTTACTAAAACACACAATTTATATCTAAATACATTTTTTAGAGTGAACGATTTCGGAGTTATGCCTTTTTGTTTGTGTGTTCTGAAGAACTTATACTTCTGTCAAATGGAACATCGTTATTCATGTTTATATGTTAACTGTGCAAAGAGAACGGAACTTGAAAACTTTAAGAGACTTCATCGTTCAAAGCCTACTGTTCCCATATTCTCCTTGTGCTTACAAGAAGATAGAACAATAAGATAATTTGTGCAAATGTTTATCTCAACTAACATGAAAATAGAGGAATAAGAGTTCTTAAGAATGGTTAACACAAGAGTAGAGAAAGTCATGTGAGTGTAACACATCGATTTTTTCAAAAGTTATTGAGAAAAATTATGCTCAATGGACTGCATAAATACCTTAATTTAGTTACCAGAGATCACTTTGGATTCAAAAAAGATATACCGACAAATTATGTAGTTTATAAACTTGCACAAAACATTTTTTGGCCCAAAAATCCAATTTCAACTTTTAAGAACATTCGTTTGTTATCTTACAGTTCTATATCCATAATCCCACTAGGTTTCATTTTTTTATTACTTTTTAAATGAAGCCTAGTGGAATTATGAAGTGTTGACTACCTTAACTCTGTTACCTGACACAGCGATTTGATTGTCTTAATCATACATTCTCGTATAAAAGTTTGAAATTATTCTTCTTATTGTTCTTCTCCAGGTAGGGTAAACCTACCCAATTTCATGATATACCATATTTCTTGCAGCAGTATTTATCATTCCTCGTGGTGTAAAGTAGGTCCAGAAGTTGTGATTTTACAACACATTCAGAGAGGGCATTCTCCCTTTTACTACGTGTAAGGGTGTGAAGGTCACTAGCCTCTCAAAGGGTTGCTATAGCCAGTATTTTTGAGAACTTGGTGTGAAAAAGTGATTTAAAATGCAACAGTAATAGTCTAAATTTCTTCAGTGCTTTACATGCAGAATATTTACTCTGTTGTTCAACTATTATAAACTTAACACATGTAAGTACTGCACTATTATGTTATTTTGTAATTTAAAACTGGAATGATACCGTGAATGGCTTATGCAAATGAGCTACTTTCTTACGATTTTTTCAAACTTTCAGAATAAATAGCTTCTCATGGAAGACAGAATTCAAACGGCAATGAAGGTAGAACGAAGTTAAAACTAAAAAGACAAAAATAGGACGCAAGGTGTCTGCAGGCTGCACTTAGGTGATTTTAGAGGAAAAGTGGCCTAAATCCAAAGCTGCTAAGAAATTTTCCATTCCCTGGCGCACTCTGAAGATCTATGTAAGCAGGAATGATGGCGATGATGTCAACAGATATTAAAAATATGGGTAGACAGTTTGCTGTCATCTGCCAAAGTTCGCAGCAAAAGAAAAACTTAAGTGGTGGGTGAGCAATAATGGATCACTCATCCAGAGTGTTCTATGAAAGGAAAACTCAAAAGTACAATCTGATCCAATAGAACTGCTCACCGCACATGCCCTCGCATGCCCTCCGTAGAATGATCTTCTCTATGCCGCTATCCTCCCTGGCAACTCCAGCGCGCTCGGTTAGACTTGGAGCTTTAACACCTCAATCGGTGTTTTGCTAATTCTTCACCGAGCTCCTGGGACATTACCGGTCTTACACTCCGGTATTTACCGATGTATTTCAGGTGGGGGGTGCTGCGGGATGTAGTTTCGTTACAACGGTGAGGCTCACAAGTACAGACTTCCGGACAGCGGTTCAGTCCGGCGACACTTGCCGTACATACGCCGAACAGCAGCCCATACCTTGTGTACCGAACTGCGACGGGAAAGGGAAGAAACGTAGGTTTCCCAAGATATATGTTTTGCACTGCGAAACACATAGCGTGCTCTAGCACGAGAACGTTTAAAGGCAATAAACTTCTCTTCCGTCGAAGGGAAAACACGAAGAGCACGCTTGCGTGCTTTAATAGCCTAACAACATTCCTCGGTTCACCAAGGCACTGGAACGTGTTGTGTTGTAGATGAAGCTCGAGGATTGCTGGAATTTGCTGAGAGCAGGATAGAACAGCTGAAATATGCAACCATGTAATCAATTTCGTCGTTGAGACGAATGAGGGAACGAAATTTTCCACAGCTAGTTTGGAAATAATCCAGTGAGGATGTCGTGTTGGCACAGGATGGCGACGCATAGGTGAATGTTAATGGGGTGATCACTGACGAAAAGGTCGGAAAACACGACCAAGAAGGAGTACCAGTGCCGGGCTACAGAAAGAAAGGTCTAGCGCTGAGCGTATACCGTTTGCAGATGATAAGAAGCCAGTTTTTAACAGGTCTAAGTCGGACATATCGCAAACGTCTGCGAGTATCCTCAGTGTCGGAGTCCCATAGAGTGTGTTTGGCATTCGGATCGCCGAGAGAGAGGAGCGGCGGCGGAATCGGTGCCAAAAAAGTCCGAAGATCGATCTCTTGTACGACACAGCGGCGGCAAGTAGCTATTGCAAACAGACCTACACAGGTCCTGCAGCTGTACATGCCCCGCTACAGCTTACAGCGGCGTGTTAAGCGGGATGCTGGTGGCAGACACCACCAGAGTAGCAATACCACCGATCAGCTCGCCGATAAGGTGCAGAGTCATGACTAAATGCCGAAAAATCACGAAATGGTGAACGTGAGTAGGCTGTAGATGAGTCTCTTATAGCCAATTTGAAGGCGAACGTTGAAAAATTAAGTACTATGTCCAGAACACGAGCCCGGAACCCATTTACATCCCACTAGACTACTTCCATGGTATAAAGGAGATTAGTGCGTGGTCTTTATCTGTTCTTTACCTGGGAACGCTTAGGACCTACGATATATGATTATCCATCCTCTGGCGACTCCTCCGATGTCCGTGAGTCTGAAGATCTGCGGCTCGCGCAGCGATACCGCGACTTTACAGAGAATGTGCAACAATTCGCTCGAGATTTGTGCTTGGAACAGTGTCTATGTAGGCATCACAGGAGCGGTAGTGCTTTGGGATGGTCGCGGAGCAGGTGTCTGGACGGCAGAGGTTGATTTGCTGGCGGTGGAGAGACCTGTTCATCAAACAAATCGGTTTGCACTTCCATAGAAACACGAGAGAGCGAACAGGGGCACGTCTGTACGACGGCGTCCTGCTTTCGAACAGCCTGGCGGAGAGCTGCGGAAAATTTCATGCTCATGGTCGGATGAAGTTCCTGGTATCACTTCTGGCGTCTATAAAAGTCAGATGTTCCTTAACCCGAACCTCCTGGATTATCTTTTCCTATAAAAAGCGAGGGTAATCACGCGAGTTCGACGGGTGTGCACCTTCACAGTTGACACGGCATAGATAGCCGTTGTGAGGGGGTTGCAACCCCCTCCCACCTAACATTGTATATACATATATGGGGAGCGGAAAGCTAACGGTCATTTTTCTTTCTGATGAAGGCCATGGAGTATACAATGGCCGAAAGCTCAATGTTTTTAAACCTCACACGGCTGATCACCCGTGAAGCCTTAGTTAATAACGCACGCCGTGAAAGCTTTAAATCTTAGTCTCTTTTTCTTCACAATATCATTGTATGATATTATTGCTATTATTACATTGTAATCGGCTCTTGACACGCAACGAACTTTCAAGTTAATCAGGGCACTCTAAGTTGGTGAAAATTATGCCGAAAAATTCCGCTATATTGTTAGGTACATACATGTGAAGTTAATAAGAGTGTTAAAATATGACTTTCATGACTTTCTCTTATGAATTAATTTTATGTGTGCCTGTTATTCATATAAAACACGATTTTTCAAGTGGTTTACCTTCAATATGATGAAATGTTTGGGTAGAAATAATTCAAAATTTAATGACATTCATTATTCCCATATGTTTATAATTAAGACAGTAAGGTGCTACAACTCATTTTATCTTGAGGACGTAGGCATTAAGGAAAACAATCGCGAATTTTCAGACTGTTTCTGTGAAATGCATCTAAAATTGGCAAAATATAGTGGATATGTAGAGTGACATTTTTAAAAAAAGGTTGGGTTAAAAATAAAGTTGTTTTAAGAAAATTGCGTATTTTAATAAGTTTCGTTTTCTCGAAATGTGAAAACATTTCCATGGTTAAAAGTCAGGCTAAGACTGGGATAAGAATCTTGTGCAACGATGTCCAAACTTGTCTCTTTGGAGACGCTTACACGATTAGCTGCTATTCCTCTTTCAGTCGAAGGTAGATTCAGCTCACAACCAGTCAGTATCCAGTGACGGACACAAGCAGGCGATTCCATGGCAGTTTTAAGTCCTAACTTGAGAATATCCTCAGAAGACCTCTTCATTCTCGATGATTTGTGCATAAATGGTAAACAGTAAGAGAAAACAAAAGCTTACTAATTAAAAAATGCGGATGTTGTTAAATTTATATGAAACACTGCTTTCTTCTCTTGAGTGAACGATTCCAGAGATATTTTTTATTATTTCTTTGAATTTGTCAATACTTGAGCTTTTCTCAAGTAGGAATATGTTATGCACTTTTTTTCTGTCTTGGCCTTGCAAAGAGAACGGGATTTCAAAGGTATCGCATAGCAATCAGCTCTTAAAACATTTCACTATAGCTTAAAGCTTACTGTATTTCCATATTCCACTTGCACTTACAAGAAAATTAGCAATAAGATAAATTCTGAAAATGCCTATATTGATTAAAATGTAGTTAACATAGAAATGAGCATTTGCAAGAATAGTTTGTATAAGAGTGAGTATAGCTTTGCATATATTTGCGAACAGAGTTTCTCCAAATTGAACCATATTAAAAGTCTGTATCGCAATAGGTTACGCGACGATCACTTGGTGGATCTTCTAAGGCTATGCATTTCGACTTTTGCACTAGATATTGCAAGACCTCTTAAAGTAAGCAGCACCAAAGAGGTCACTAATGAACAGATGTTTATCACATAAGATTTGAAAGTGCTCTCTAAATGAAACGCAATGTACATATAACCAAACCGCCATTGCAACACAATTAAGTGTTGAAAGAGTGGCACTATCCACATGAGGTGGAAGGAGGTAAATCCAACTTCCCCTCTTTCGCAAACGCTGGGCATCGCTGATCTTGTAAGTAAGGGAAGTGGATCTGTTGAAAGAAATCTCCCCGCGCCCTGATTTCGAATCATGGAGTCATTGGCACTAGAGACAGTTTCCAGCAAATTCAGGTAAATGCGGAAATGTCACTCAAGTTCTTCTGTGTGAGAATATCGTACCTTCATTCATATTCTTTGGAAATGGCAGGAGTACAGGTGTTTTGGTTCTATAAATATTTTATCTAATTCTGGAAATATCTAGGCTAGTAAGGTGAGCTCCAGTATTTGGAATATCAGTTCTAAAATATTTTAATTGCGTTCGGGATTTAGCTTTTTACTTTCTCTACTACGTATAGTAGGTAGGGGAAGTATTGTATTCCACTCAAAATTTCGATGTAGAGATCTCACATATATGTTTTGAGGCCCCCTGAATAAAGAAAAAGCAATTTTAGAAAAAGGTCCGTGTCCATGTGTGCGTGCGTGCGCGCGCGTACGTGTGCGTGTGTGAACAGCGTAACTCAAAAATGAAAAGTCGGTTAAAAACCGAAGTTGGTTTTTAAGTTTAATGTCTATCAGGGATGTGGCACGAAGATTTTGAAGAAAATTCCTCTACGTTAAACTACCCCTTACATGGAAACTTTTTTGAAATTCTGAGTTTCTCGAAAATGGCTCTAACGATTTTAATTAAAATACCATGTGTTTAAGCTACTTTTATGCCAAATAAAATTTATGTTTCAAAATTTCTGGTTATAGCTCATGTTGTACTGTTTACTCTTGATGAGCTTTGCATAACTGGTAAACCGTAAGAGAAAGACTAAATCTTACTGTAAAAAAGCTGTAGATCTCGTTGAAACACGCAATTTATATCCAAATGAATTTTTTCTTGCAGTGAACCATTTGGGAGCTATTTCTTGTTATTTGTGTGAGTGTTACAGTACTTGTATAATTGTCTCAAATCGAAGATCGTTATTTACTTTTTTATCTCTTGGCCGTGCAAAGAGAATGGAATTTCAAGGCCTTCATATAGTGACGAGCTTTAAAATATTTGACTATCGCTCAAAACTATTGTACTCGTATTGCCATATTTCCATTGCACGTACTATTTCAATAAGGCAATTTATGCAAACGTTTTTCTCAACTAACATGAAGAAGATAGGGGAATAAGGGTTTGTAAGAATAGTAAGTATAAGAGTGGAGAAGGTCACGTGAGTGCTACACATCCGACTTGTTTATTTGCACTGTTAAGAGACAAGAAAACACTTACCTTGGGGTTTTGATTAATTCCATTGTTGAATATCTGCGAAGCTGTTTCATTAACGTAAACTCTTGCTTTACAAGTTTGAACTGTGCATCTCCAAGCCATTGTTTGCCGTGTTTCAGGATCTTTCATAAAGTTATATCCATTTGGTACAACCAATTATGTCCCTTCTCGCTTACCTATTGCAAAGTTGCGCAAGCGTACATCGTGATTAACACGCAAAAAGTCGCAACAGGCTAGGAAGAGTAGTTTACCGCCTCGACCACCTGTTCCTCCGTGGCACCTTGCACTGAGTATTGGTGCCAAGACAAGTGACCACTCGTAAAAAAAATCCTTCGTTTTATTTTCCAGGACAAATGAGAAATACTTAACGAGCCGGTTAGGTGGGAGTCGGGGGAGGATTAGAAAGAGGAATTCTTGATCGTTGAGTATGCGTTCCTAAGTTGTAACTCGACATCAGCATGCAGCTCAGGCTTGGTTGGTTGGATAATTCGGGTTACATAAGCTTGGTTCACTATTTATTCTGATATAAATTACTACCGCATGTTTACCATGTATTATCGCTACCATTCCGTTCTCGGACTTCAGTTATGCTTTGACTCTTACTACTCAGTCAAAGTACGTATCAAGCTCTGTGAGGGTATTTTCTAGCCCTGCTAAGAAATTAAGGTAAAATTTCGTCACGTGACCATTGACGTGAGTGAGTGACTGACTGAGGTTTAAGGGTTCTTCGACGAGGTCACAATGGAGATAATTGTTTCTACGAATACAAGGATTACGCCAGATGGAGACAGTCAGTGATGGCTCAGGAACTGAAAATTTCTAAAATGTGTATGTCGCACACATTGCACAGTGACCTTGCTCTATGCGCCTACAAACCGCGGAAAGGGCACCTCCTCAAAAGTGAGCTGAAGCACCAGAGGCTTCCTAAATCAAAACGGTTATTGCAGCGTTACGCAGCAAATGGTCACTTCAATGCGCAAAACGACTGCGTATATGCCAGATCATCTAAAGAAGCTGCTGAAAGGGCTCCAAGAGTTCATAGGAGCCATCATCTGTCATGGTTCGGTGTGGTGCGAGCTACGAAGGAACCACGGAGCTCCACTTCTGCGAAAAAGGTGTGAAAACATCGGCCAAAGTGTACCAGGAGACAGTGCTGGAAAGAGTGGTCAAGCCTCTCAGTAACACTTATCCACGGGCAAAACTGGAGCTTCCAGCAAGATTCAGCCCCAGCACATTAGGCAAGGACAACTCAAGTGGCTCAGGGCTAATGTTCCGGACTTTATTTCGACCTCAGATTGACTTTCTGCAAGTCAGGACCTGAACCTCCTGGACTACAAATTGTGGTCTAAGCTTCAAGAAATGGCTTGCAAGAAGCGACATCCCAATAATGAAAGTTTGAAGTGTTCTCTTAGGAAGGCAGCAGCAGATTTCCCACTGAAAACGTTGCGTAATTCAGTAGATGAGTGGCCACAAATACTTAAGGCATGTGTGCATGCCAGAGGTGGTCATTTTGAATAATTACTCGTATTTGTGAGTTTGATTCCCCAAACATATGCTGTTCACAGACAGACAACACTCAGACACATAGACATACACAAGCTTTTCCTAAAAATGCTTTCTTTTGTATCGAGGGCTTCAAAATATTTACTTACGGTGAAATCTCCATATCGAAGTTCTGGGTCGAATGCAATACTACCTATTTACCATACGTTGTAGAGAAAGTGAAAATGACAGCATTTATAAATTTCATCTATGGAGCCCTTAATAAGGTTTAACCACCGTTGACTATTACAGTAAACGATGTTTAATGTTAAACATTGTGGTAAAATAGATAAGTTAGTAATAATGGCACAGATATATCTCTTATATACTTATATAAGTAATAGTTATACAGACAGGAAGGACATCAAAATGTGAATGGGACAAAATACAGTGAAGTGGCTGAATAATGCAAAATGACGAAATGAACGTGTAAAGATATAGGACAAAAATTATATCTATATATAGATATTATAGAGGATACATTTAAATAATATGTGAAGTAAGAGACAGGTAAGTTTATAAACAATCCGAAGTCTAAGAGCAAACGATAAATGGAATGACCAGTTCAACAGAGAACAGAGGTTAGCTCACCCTATGAACAATACCGAACTAACCCTGCCGATAGGCACGGCCCTTGCCCTTAAGGGATGTGATGGCTTCTTCGAATAGATAAAGGAAAGGGTATCGGAAAAATGTTTATGGGTATTAATAATATTGTTAGACAAGGTTGCATACTCACACCATTACCTTTTATTATATGTTTGGACGATGAATAAGAAAATGGCAAAACGCTTTAGATGAAAATTTTATGATAGACGAAGTGAAAATGAACGGTATATTATTTGTAGATGACCAAGTTATGATAACCTCTTCAGAAAATCAGTTGGAAAAAGGCAACTCATGAATTGTGTAAAATAATAAAAAGAATACAATTTAAAAATATCGTCAGAAAACAAAATCGATGGCATTTCTTGGACCTTATCACAAGCGAAGAACAAATTATTGTAATTGGAACAGAAATAATTGAATAAGTGAGCTTTTTTAAAAATATTTAGGAGGTATGACCACACACAGGCATAAGATGGAAACAGAAAAGAAATTAGGAAAATGTCAACATATATGTGGTACGATAAATTGTTGTTTAATAAATAAAAATAACTAGGGAAACAAAATTAAAATGTCAAAACAATCTGATTTACGGATCAGAAACATGGTCTTTAACAAAAACGAAGAAGAGAAAGATAGACACAGCCGAAATGTGGTTTCATAGAAGAGTCATAGAAATAACCTCAAGCGACCAAAAGAGGAGTGAAGATATTAGGAACGAATTAAACATTTTCAGATTAAATAACAAGATAAAGGCAAACAAATACGATTGGTTTCAACATGTAACAAGAATGAACGAAGGTAGATTTCCTAAAAAGATGTTAAATTATACACCTTTAGGCCATAGAAGTATTGGAAGACATAAACAACGCTGGAGAGATCATCTGTCATTAATTTCCCCTGGGGAACGGAACGGGTCAACAGGCCCAAGCCATTTAGTTGATTATTATTCGTATTCTTAAAATAGATAAATGGGTGTGTAAATTAATTGCTTTTATTTGGAGCTTGGCAAGGTGTGTTTGTGTATGTGTGGAGTATAAGTCAATCTGGTTCATTCCTGAAAGGGATTAATTCTACAACAAATGGTAATTACTCACCGCGTTACAGAAGAGAATAATTGACTTGCTCTCAGAATTTCTTTCCTCAGTTGATAAAGCGTTCAGGTCACGCGAAATTTCCATAGGTGGGCGAGTAAACCAACTGGAGGTCGGATTATAGGCTCATTTCTGTCACTTCTGATGCAGTCGCCTTAATCCTTAGCTAGCGTACCGGCAATATAATCTTCGGTTTCAGATGTACGCTATTAACGTTTATCCCATTAGTTATCTAATGATTTTGAAGTTTATTCTGAACCGCTAAAAAGTGAGCTGTATTGACATAGCAATAGTTCTAAGAATATGCGGATGTTACGCTTTCCAAGGGGTAAAACTGACGTGAAACGTCAAATTTTAATGTGCGACAGTGTGCTTTAATTCTTTTAGCTATAATTTGCTGGTTACTACATTTTATAATTTCGTTTCGAGTTCAATTCATTTTAACCAGTGCATTTTGTTGTAGGTACAGCCAGCTGCACATATCTCTGTATTCGCACCTGAGATATTGTTACTAGCGCTTGATAGCCCTTAGGCTAGGAGCGAAAAGGTCCAAGAGTTAAAGTTTTTATAGCTCAATGTTTCATATTTTATGTTACGTGTACGGTATATGCGATAAATGCCGTAATGCTGTAGCAGTAGCTAATAGTAAACCTATATCCCAGCGATGTCCTACCTTGTCTCTTTGAAGACGTTTACGTAATTAGCTGCTACTCCCCACCTCCTCTTTCAGTCGGAAGCTGAATCAGATACAAATAGTATTCAGTGACGGAAACAGGTGATTCCCTGGCAGTTTTAGATATATATCTTGAATTTTCTGGGAATGTCCCCAGAAGACCTTCATTCTGGATGAATTTGCAAACGTTGGAGATCACTGCTATAGTCTTTCACGGCGCTACATCGTCGTTCTCCATCGGCATGACGGGTGATTGAGAATTTACGTTTCTGTCATATCAGGCTGCATTTTCAGCGTTGAGCGGTCAGGGCTCTGCGTTCTCAACCCAGAGGTATTGCTTCGATCCTCTACTGTGACAGGGGAATGTTTCTTTAATTAGAATCTTTTCCTAACCTCCACAGAGTCTGGATGTAGGAATATGAGATCTCTTTTTCTTTTTGGTGTGTGGAGGGAAAATCCATTTTACACTTACCCCAGCCCAAATGGACTGCGAGGCTCGATTCTTGTGGCACTATCTACTTACTAAACAGACGCTCCACTTGTTAGTGTTATCTGTTGTGTTACATGCGATTTGTAGATGATATGCAGGATATACACTCCTAATATTCCAATCCGTGAGTAACCTAATATCAACAAATTTGAAACGGCGTGTTCGCGAGACTTCCGGCTACCGCCTTATTTACAAGAGGGCCAAGAAAATGTGGATTTCAAGAAAAATCCGTGCTACGCCATTCCCGTGTAATATAAGCGCACTGGACAGCAAGGAAAGCGAGTAGTTCTTGTGATGAGTCGTGTGTGTTGCAAACTGCTGTTAGCAGTGTGTGCGCATTTGGAAGTTATAGAGAGAAGTGCGAATATCTGTTATCAGAGACACTTTTTGGGACGTTTAATCGCGTCGGAGTCCTGTGAAGCAGTTTTAGTGAGTGTGATCATCTGTTAGACAGAGAGAACTGAAAGACAGAAAAGTGTGCGTTAAGATCACCATGAGTGGTAGACTGTGTTAAGGATAAAAGAGAACTGTGTTTTTGTGGTTCTATTTTAGAGAAGAAATAAAGTGTGGAAGCGTGCTGGGTCCATAACCCAGAGGTCCGTGGATCGAAACCACGCTTCGCTGCCATTTCCTTGCACTGTCCACCGGGGTGTACACAACCATAATTCATTAAGGTCTTACAACCCAGTGGGATGGAATATTTTACTAAATAGGACAGGGATAAAACCAGAATGATCCGTGGATATTTTTAAAGAACATTATACTTGAAATGAAAAGGAAAACTTGCCTTTATTTTAACATTTTAACTTTATTTTTTCAACATTACAAAATGAACTTGGCACTTTGACTTATAAACCATACAATCCACTCTCCGGCCACTTCAAAGTCTTTACACAGAATACACTTTCAAAATATTTTTCTTCCACTATCAAGTTGTTTTTATTTATTCCCAAAAATCCCTGTCATGTTGCACATTAATATTACAAAATGTTATACACGCCAAAGTATTGAAGTCCCTATAACCGAAAAAGGAGAAGAACGTGAATTTAAAAGAAAACTAAATGGCGTGTACTAAACGTAATCCCTCTCCGGCCGGTCACGCCATTTAAGTCGGCTGCGCCGAACGTCCTCCTTCGCTGAGATCGCAAGCCAGAAATAAAGCACGCTGTCGGTGTCACAGGCCTGGTCCCGTCGAGATAACTTTTCGGGCTATGCGCATGCGCCGGAGGTTCGGCCAGTTGCCGTGGGAGAGCAGCTAATTCGCCGGGTGTCTATGCGATCTCCAACTCTACTCACCACCTGGAGGTAACGGTGCACTATATTCCTTTTCAAATTTGATGCTGGAACTAAGATGATTGTAGATGCTTTAAATTGAGCGCCATATAACGGCTCAAGTGACAAAAAGTTACTGAATTTGTCATTTGCCACACTGGTGTCAGAAGTGGGATTTGTCAAATTGTCATGTTGTTACAGTATTTTGAATCGCTCGTGATATTGCAGTGACTGAATTTGGGGTGAAATGTTACATCCTTCACCAGAATAATTTAAATAATTTCTATCGGAGCAATAATAATTACGTTAACTGTATCATTTCTAAACTTGGCTGTAGGGACTAGATTGCTATACAAGGCTGTACGACTGCAGATCATGTTTGCAATGGCCGTCATGCTGGACTGCAGAACTGACTCACTGCAATTGCAACTGCAACTTTTTCTGCTAGGTCATCAGCAGCTTATTTTTAGAACTGTTTGTGGTTACATTTACCATTCAGGGTTACTCTGATGTTTTACTTTCGAAAGTGAGACGAGAAAAAGTAGAACTTAATTATAGAAACAGTGAATTAAAATATATACAAAACTAGCAAAGCTGTTCATTTGGTCACTCCTCAGAAATGATCCTCATTTGAATATATTTGGAAGAAAAAAATTCCATAAGAAATGAGTCGAATTCTAAGCATCATACCCCTTTTATTGTAATTTACAATACTGAACCGAATCCGCTCTATACCTATTTCTAAATTATCCATTGAGCAGTTATTTAAAAATCTCTGGCGCTGGAATATAAACTAGGAGTAGCAAAGTCGAATAGCACGTTTCTGCTAGTTTAGAAAACCTATCGATTGGTTTAGCGTCCTTCAGAAGACGAATCCAATGCATTTGTCAACACACAAAATCGTAAAATTGTTTGTCCACCGAAGCATACCTCCGCACACATTTAAAGTTTAGAATTGATCCTTGTAACTATGCTCGTAATCTTGGGCCTGAATATACTTTGACTGCAGTGCGGCATATTAACCAGTTTATTTCTACCAATTGAGCCGTTTACACGTGCTCTCCATCAAGGGTATATTTTGCAATTCCAGAGTTTGGTAAATAAGTCCACGCACCTGTAATCAGCTGGAGAGGGAAGGAAATAAAGGACCTAACATGCATATCGCTGTTTATTCATGTTGTGAAACCGTCGGGTGCTACTCGTCACTAACGATACCTTCAGCTTTGACTTGACATATTCTTCAGCCGCGGCAGTAGCTTTATAATTTTGTTTCCAATAGTGCTTCAGAAGAACCCTAACCTCAAACTTTATTACCTCCATTTAGAAATCTTTATTACCGACTGCTGGCTGCCAATATGTTAACAATATGGCACAACCACCATAGCACCGAAGTAGAAAGTAGGCCAATCTCAGAAAAACTGGCCAGGCTAATCCGCTCCTTACTTACGAGACAACCTAATATTTGAGTGCGACTTTAACATTTATTACGTGTATATAAATACAAAATTTTCTGCTTTTGTAATACTTGTAACAAGTAGGAGAAATATTCCATTTCACCCAGAAATCCGATATCGAGATTTCAACGTTAATGCTCTTTTGGGATCTCGTGAATAAAAAGTGTGTGTGTGGGTGGGTGGGGTGGGTGCGGAGGTGTGGGTGCAGGGGTCTGGGGAGTGGGGGTGTGGGTTGCGCGCGTGTGCGTGCGTGCGTGTGTGTCTTGGTATAGGCATTATTAAGTGTCATCATTTTAAATTATAAAATGTGATAGCACATCGCTTGACAACTTAGATTACTTAATTTCTTTAATCATAATTGAAAAATAATTATCTATACCAAATATAATGTAACATGTTTAAAACAGCAAAGAAGCAGCTTAAAGCTCATACAAGAATTGGCAATAGAGAAGACACCCAAGCACACAGGTTTTACTTCGAACATGCCTAACAGACTGTGGGCAATATGGACACCTTTTGACTGGTGGACCTGGAAACTAGCATTTTCAAATGACTTCCTACTAGCCAGTGCAGTGTGCCTAACCAACCTTTAGCTGATTGTTTAGGTCTGCACTGGGGTAACGGTAATAAGGTATATGGAACATTCTATCGAATGATTAAATGTATACAAGCACTTAGCATTTGCTGACTTTCTTTCTGGTTACAACATTTCATTTAGTGTGGTAGATAGTAGACATTTGTGGAATCATTTGCAGTATTCAGTCATGAAATGATGGAGATTTTGACATATTTTCTATATGTGTAAAGCAGAAGCTGTTCTGAAACCTTTTAGCGTTTCCATTGGGATAGCGCCACGTCGGGAATCCAGCAATGTTCCTCGATGTATATTTATTGATAAGGTAGGAGGACGGGTCTACCTCGTCGTCAGCTGCTGGTGTTCTGAGGATACTTGTATGGAGTTTGAAACTGTCCATACAAAGTGAGGGTAGGATTCTTTCACCCCACGCCATTAGCACTCTCAGTTAACGGTATCTTTTAGGTGAATGACTTCTAAACAAAAGGGTAAATTTCCAGGTAAGCGGAAGGAACAGTAGAAAGACACAGCTCACTGGTACGTCGCTGAAGACGGGTGTGTGAAGACTGGGCAGAACAAACATTTTTCGGCGTGCTACTGCAAACAACTTTTTGTATACAGTAAACCCAGTAGCGAGTGAACTTAAGATAGTTTTTAGAATAAAGATATTAAAATACGCAGTCGTGTGTTTTCCTAAAATAAACATTCAGGACGTTCCCACCCCCTGATATTGATAAGAGTCTACATGCAAGAGCGGCCCAAGGAAAACCTCGACTTCACCCTTCGATTCTACAGGAATTGTGAGGTACTGAGAGGGTGACTCAGTAACAACGGGCAGCATCATAAATCGGCGCCCGCCAACAGCCTCATAAATTGGCGCCCAACGTGGGGCTTTTCTTCGCGGAAGTCCTGGATGCAGAGCATTGAGGACGGAGGACGACGAAACTACAGGTCATCGCAAGACCAACAGCAAGAGGAAGCCGATGTCAAGAGGAGCAACAGCAACTCAACAGGACCTCCAGTGAACCACGCCAAAATAGTGCTCCTCATCAAGCAGGTACAATGCGACGTAGAAATGTACTACAAGAAGGAGTTAGTGTGAATGTCTTTGTTTATATGCCAATGTTTATATGTATTTTGTTGTAGTTTTAAGAAAGTTGTAGATGTACACAGGTGCTGCCAGTATAGGGATTAAAATAGTATTTAGTTAGAGGGGAATAAGTGAATGTTGCTGAGAAATAAAAAAAATAGTAAACGTAATAGACAAAATGGCTGAGCAGTCTACCCCTTCGCAAAATTTAGAATCGAGAAATATAGAGTTTCTCATGCAGCAACTTTTGGGGAAAATGACAAACCTGGAAACCAAAATGTCTTCCCAAGTAACACAGAACAGCAAATCACATCACACACAACACAGTTAGATAGTAGATTATCGTTACAGGAGGAGAGAATAAGCCAACAGCTTGAGAATCAGGAGCATAAGCTCGCAGAGAAACAGGGAGAACTAAACAATAAATTGGAAAAACAAATTAATAATGTAATGAACGAGGTCAAACTAATGCAAGGTCCTCTGCAGGGAGAAATGAAGATGTGAATTGCAATCCACTCAGGGGGAGGTAATGCAAATCAGGCTAGAGTGTGGCGAAGAGATTGGCAGCATCAGAAGAACTGTAAATGAAAATCTAATTAGTGATTTAAAGAAAGTGCAAACTGAGACGAGAACTGCTTGTGTTGTATTACAGGACAAGCAAAAATCATTTGAAACCGGTTTAAATGCCGAAATGGAAAGCATAAAAAAAGTAGTAAGTGACGCTCAAGATTCGCAAATGAGCGAAATTAATGAATTGAGAGGCGAGATAACACAAGCAGTTGCCGTCCAGAATGAAACTTTGCACGTTAGGATAAGGGAAATCGCAGTCCAACAGGTGAAGGAGGCGGTGAAAATTGTAATATATGTAATGTACAGGACCACGCTTCTCCGCTTCCCGTAGCCTCAGGTAGTAGATTAAATGTTGAGGGTAGGACGAGAGACCAGCTGTGTGCTCACTCGTCATCCCCGAATGCGAGCTACAATCTGCCCAGTGTATCCGAGCTACGACAACCAGTAAGTCACAATGCCGTTTCTAAATGAATTACCAGTGCTAAAATTTAACAGTGAACGCGATAATGCAAAACAGTTCATAAACGATATTGAGGCATATTTCGGTTTGAGGGAATACCCGATAATTATCGGATGATTATTATACAGAGAAGCCTGACAGGTTCGGCTCTGAGTTGGTTCAGGTTAACAATCGGGGAATTGGCCCAATATGAGCATTTTAGGACCACATTCTTACAGAAATATTGGAGTGGCCCGCACAGCATAATGTAAGAAGCCAAATAAACAATGGAAAATACCATCAGGGAAGCCGAGAATCAATGACCGATTATTACTTTCTGCGATTAGGTCAGTTAAGTAAATTGCTAGAGCCACCAATGCCCGAATCGGAATTTATATCGTTAATAGTAAGGCACTATCCTTCCACAGGGAAGGAGAAAAAAAAAGAGGTTTCTACAAGTTTCACTTTTGCGAAATTACCATTCGAAATGACATTGATACAGTACTTCCCGTCATTGGTGAATTCTGCAAGTTAATTATTCACAAATTATATCCGGTATCTTAATTTCCTTTCACTCCTTTTTTTCATTCGCAAAATGTTCGCTTTGTCTCCATTATTTAGACGCGCGATAAACTACATTTGCACTTTGACTTCATCTACTCGGCTATTTCATATGCAAGAAAATATTACATATTATAGTATACACTTATTTCACCACTAATAAGTAGAGTGAGATGTAGATGAGATGGTAGATAGATCACACCATTTTGGCTTTGTTTTCAGCGCCTCGCACTAATATTCGCGACAACTGTTGCGGGCCCATTTTGTATTCAGACGCATCGCGAGTTCAGCCTACCAGTGATCGAGCAGTAATGTAAGCTTACACATGGAATATCACCAAATATAACCACACTGCACCATAATGGGGGCAAAAATGTCAAGGTTCATTTGGAGTATCTCAATAAGCTGTGTCTAGTAGATCTCCTAATTGCGTCTCTCTGAAAGTGTTTAATTTTGACTGCTTGACTGCTACCTTAACGGTAGCCAGAATAATCGCTGGGAATTGTCCCTTACCTACAAGAACACGGGGTCCCCTTGGAGTATAATAGGGAGTACGTGACTTTTATGAGCTAACGCTCCGAATATAACAAAGAATCGAAAAATGTTTTTACTGGTAATTTTCGGTTGAATCTCGCAAAATTCCTTGCATAACTGTGTTGTCATTTATTCATATATATATATATATATTCGTGAAAATAAAAACACACATTTTCTTGAGGACATGGATTACATAAATTACAAACAGGTTAAACCAAAACTATAGATAATTTTTTAGTTTGACGACTAATTAGCTTTAGATAACTTCTTAGTCTTTTGTAAACATTACTTTTTATGTAGGGGGTTGTAGCTGGAAATAACTCGACAACCTAGCACTTGGGATATTATGGGCGAGTTTTATTTAACTTTATATCTTAAATACCGCTTTGTTATTACAGAGGACAAAATCGAAAAACAGTTCTTTACTGAAAGGAGAGAAAAAGATAACCCATAAAGCACTTTTCTTAAGTGTTACTATTAAATAATCGCGTAAAAGTTTAAAGTAAATGTAATTTTACGTAAATTATTTAAAATATTTATTAATAATAGTCACTCCAATTTGCATGTACATGAAAACCATTTTTCGCTTATTGTTTGTGTGTCAAAACATACTAAACTTCAGAATATTACGTATATTGAGTTTCTCAGATGTTAATATAAAGCACTCAAAAGCATGTATAATAATAATAATAATAATAATAATAATAATAATAATAATAATAATAATAATAATAATAATAATAATAATAATAATAATAATAATAATAATAATAATAATAATAATAATAATAATAATAATAATAATAATAATAATAATAATAATAATAATAATAATAATAATAATAATAATAATAATAATAATAATAATAATAATAATAATAATAATAATAATAATAATAATAATAATAATAATAATAATAATAATAATAATAATAATAATAATAATAATAATAATAATAATAATAATAATAATAATAATAATAATAATAATAATAATAATAATAATAATAATAATAATAATAATAATAATAATAATAATAATAATAATAATAATAATAATAATAATAATAATAATAATAATAATAATAATAATAATAATAATAATAATAATAATAATAATAATAATAATAATAATAATAATAATAATAATAATAATAATAATAATAATAATAATAATAATAATAATAATAATAATAATAATAATAATAATAATAATAATAATAATAATAATAATAATAATAATAATAATAATAATAATAATAATAATAATAATAATAATAATAATAATAATAATAATAATAATAATAATAATAATAATAATAATAATAATAATAATAATAATAATAATAATAATAATAATAATAATAATAATAATAATAGTAATAATAGTAATAATAGTAATAATAGTAATAATAGTAATAATAGTAATAATAGTAATAATAGTAATAATAGTAATAATAGTAATAATAATAATAATAATAATAATAATAATAATAATAATAATAATAATAATAATAATAATAATAATAATAATAATAATAATAATAATAATAATAATAATAATAATAATAATAATAATAATAATAATAATAATAATAATAATAATAATAATAATAATAATAATAATAATAATAATAATAATAATAATAATAATAATAATAATAATAATAATAATAATAATAATAATAATAATAATAATAATAATAATAATAATAATAATAATAATAATAATAATAATAATAATAATAATAATAATAATAATAATAATAATAATAATAATAATAATAATAATAATAATAATAATAATAATAATAATAATAATAATAATAATAATAATAATAATAATAATAATAATAATAATAATAATAATAATAATAATAATAATAATAATAATAATAATAATAATAATAATAATAATAATAATAATAATAATAATAATAATAATAATAATAATAATAATAATAATAATAATAATAATAATAATAATAATAATAAGACTAGGACTAGGACTAGGACTAGGACTAAGAACACGTTAAAACAAAGGAAAATATTCTCCATATTCATTATGAGTGTCTTTCTAAATAGTTTTGGCCTTCAGTTAATGTTTTCAAGAGAGTGTTATTCCAAGACTGCAATGCTTGAGTCGGACGCGGTGATGAGAAGGCTATTCTTATGCAGTACATAGAGAAGACAATATGACAGCTCACCTTGGAGTCTTAATTATTACCTGTATAGCATTTCCTTTAATGTACGAGTATCTTGTTTCTTAGCGTTGATTGCAACAACGTTGATGCTGTGATAAAAACCTAACGCATGTATGGAGAACAGAATTAATTAAGAATAATGTTGGTATGAAATTCTTAACACTTTCGTAATAAAGCTTTTGTTTATTGAATTATTTCTTCAAATTCAGAAACTATCATTTTATGGAGTAATGCAAGCTATTAACCATTTGTTTATTTATAGCATGATTAATGAAATTTAATACTCCAAATAGATGAACCCTTTTTGGTCCGTTTACTCTTCCTCACTCCTAAAAGACTTCACACTAAAATAATTCATACCAAACATCACTTTTATATTCTAAATTAACATTTACTTTGTACAAATCTATGAACGTTCATGTAATTTAGGAGCATTTTAGCAGTCAATACTAAGTCAAACAGCACTTTAAATTCATAATGTTTCAACAAAGAGGATCACAAAATGCTTTTAAAAAGAAAGCTGGAAGGAATAGTACCCAAAACAGCAGCTGATGAATATATAGAAGAGAAAAGTGCTGGGCATGTATGAAGACTAATACCAAATTATGGGTCCAGTAAATAAATTGTCAGGTAAAGTGGTATTAATAGGCATTAATAGGCATGGCGACATCCACAGAATTATTGGCTTGTGTGTTCCTGTTAAGGTGGAATTAGCCGCTCGGAAGTGCATTCTTTTTCGGGAGACATTACACGGGTACATGATGTTACATGAATTAAAGCTAGTGCGCACAAAAATATACCGTTATATGTAAAGTGCATTACTTATGCCTTAGCATCTTGAATCTATATCAGTTAAAAGCTCCGCTAAACTTATGAACTTTTGTTGACTTTATTATCGTTTCCTCAGTACATATTCTGTGCGGGCACTGTACTAACATAAATCCTTATTGTACAATATAACTTATTGTTACCGGTATGTCCAGTAACTTACAAATTCCTGGTGGTATCTCTATTTTTACGTAACAATTCTCCATTTTATACATTATAGCTACAATTCCATCATCATCATCATCATCATGGTCGTCATCGTCGCCGTCATCGTCGCCGTCATCGTCGCCCCCGTCGTCGTCGTCGTCATTATTTTAATTTTTTCACTTTCACAAAATTTCTATTCTCTATAGCCTTTTAAGCCTATCGTTGTGCGCTTAGATGTAGTATGCCTAAGTACCCAACCTTCGCTTCTTTTTTCACCACCACGCTAAGAGAATGGTATAGGAATGGTATTAATTCTAAGCCTGGGGGGTTTAGTTTCCAGGAACTTCTAGCGAAGCTTGAAATGAAAATGCCTAGGATGTTCACCAAGGGCGAGAAGCTTTACCCCCTTTGGCTATCTGGCACACCCCATGTAGATCTTGGGATGACAGTACACTGGAAGTCCACGATGCCTATTTCAAGTATCCGCACGTGTTTTTTTAGAATTTTTGTCAGGCTACACTGACCGTCGATGTATTTATACCGATGGGTCCAAGAGAACCAAAGGTGTTGGATGTGCTTATATTTATGAAACCGAACCACATACATTTGGTTTTCCAAAAAGCACTTCCATTTTTACTGCAGAGCTGTATGCAATTTACCGAGCCGTTTTGTATGTACGCCATTGTAAATTAGGTGAATGCCTGATTTTGAGCGATTCCCTTAGTGCACTTCAGAGCCTTTGTGAGTTGTACAACCCCCACCCTATTGTACAACGTATCCAGGATGCCCTCCATGTTGTACACGCTTCTGGCGTTGACGTGTGTGTGCATGGATTCCTGGTCACGTAGGTTTGCAGGGGAATGAAATGGATTTAGCGGCAAAGACTGCAACTACAGAACCCAGTATTACCATCTCACGTGTTACTTCGGAAGACTTTAGGCTTGAAGTGCGGAGAGCGGTGTTGTCCTGGCACGACGAGTGGTCAGCTCACCGCGGTAATAAGCTTAGAGAAGTGAAAGAACTTCCGATAAACTGGGTAACTTCCTGTCGCACATCTCGCCGCGAGGAGGTTAGTTTGGCTCGATTAAGAATAGGGCACTGCAATTTTTCGCATAGTTACCTATTTAAAAGGGACTCTGCCCCTCTATGTCCGCTGTGTGACAAGCTTTTGTCAGTCCGTCACGTGCTGCTAGTGTTCCTCTCTAGCGCACCTTCGAGATTCTGTGCAGCTGCCTGTCAGACTTGCAGAGGTCTTAGTGGACGACAAAACAGCGGTTGATAGAGTTCTTAAGTTTTTAGCGTAGTGTAGTATCAATATGAGGATTTAAAATTTTAGATATATCTATCTCTTTTTATGCCTGTTGACATATTTATCACATTGTTTTATATCTGGCTATTGCATTGTTTATTACGTTCATGTGTATATTTTCTTTGTTGCTACTAATTTTATATTTGATTCAAATTTATATCTGGCTATTGCCATGAATTTTTTAAGGGCGCTGATAACCTCGAAGTTGAGCGCCCTTAAACCCAAGATCAATCAATCTGCTAAGCCTATACTCAAAATAAATCCTAGTATCCAGACATCTCCCCAGATGGTAGCACATGTGTTGATTTGTGTATCTGGAAAAGAGGAGGTTCTTCAGCACTGTTTTTACTCTTCCTATTTTCTCTTTGCAATCACTGCAATTTATACCTCGTGATTTCTCTTATTTGTGACGAATCCTCCTATTTGCTGCGAATTTGTCCTATTTATTTTCTCGGGTTCATTATCTATTTCCTCGTCTTCATCTGGTATCAGGTCCTATCCAGTTCAATTACTTATTATGCCACTTTTTGTTGTTGTAACTGTTGGTGTAGTTTAATCCTTTATGCAAATGCTAAGAGTTATCTCCTCTATTGATTGTACCTGTCCTTGTCTTGATGCAGTTAGGATCTAAGCCACGCGTTAATGCAACAGTTTGAAGCTGCTCATGGGTTCGCTTGTTTGAAGGTATTTGCTCCAAATGGTGATGTTTAGTAGTAACGTTATTCCTCCTTCATTTCAATGAATTGGATGGGCACCAGTGAAGATGGTACCTTCACGATGTCTCGAAATTCTCTGAAGGTTCCTTTACCTGGCTCTTACTGGAGCAATGATATTCGTATGAGGATATGGGGTATGTGGTATGACAAACTTTGCAATCTCCATGCTTTTATGTTCACGTTAATGGGATTAGACACACACACACACACACACACACACACACACACACACACACACACACACACACACACACAAACACACACACAGAGAAAGAGCTGTAGCACTGTGTTGAAGTCAAAAAGCACAATCTTTGGGAGCTTATTTGTTAAAATAAAATATTTGGAAATAGATTGAAATGGAGTGCACAGGTTTAAATTATTATTACTACGATGTCTCGCTGTTATGTCAAATTTCATAGGTTACGAAATGTTCCATTTTGTTTCATATATGGAAAAATATACAATTAATGCAGTTGGGGGTAATAATAAAATATATACATTTTGGGGTGCGATAAGAGGTCACATCTCGTTGTGTATCTCGGAAACAGTGAGTTTTAAATACGCATAGGTGGCTAAGAATCACTTAAAAACACTTTCAGCAAAATAATGTACCGTGAAGAATTAACATTTATGGGCCTCCCTTGTGTCAACCATAAAGCGATTTTGTTTAATTCACTACGGGTTCACTAACACCGACGTGGCACGCATTAAGTGAAACCAGTTTTCCCTATGATTTTCCACGGGTTTTCGCTTTCTTGGTCACGGAGGAGAAGTAGGGAAACCTGGTTTCTGTTATGCTGGTGGAATAACGGAAACAACAAAACAAAATGTAGGTTTAAGACACGGGTGCAAATTAAGCTTTATTCTATTTAACTCTTTATCTGTTGATGTAATACAGTACATTTACTACAAAAATTGGCCAGCAGTCACACGGCCTGTCTCCGGGTCACACATGCATGCACCTCAAATCAAATCTCAAATCACATTAACAATTATTAGAATAAACACAAAACATGCCTTACCACAGCAGATGCTGAAAATGCCATCCACTGCAATAATACATCTACGGCATCTTCTAAGGAAATTTTCATTCACACGCATTAGTTCAGTTTCCATTATGTCAGTTTCTTCCCTAATATTTTGTTTTAATGTTGTCTTGTGCAAGGCGCAAAGGGACCGTTCTAACTTTTCTCCTATTTTGTCTAATTTCTGTTCCGTAAGTGCATGTTGTTTTACCTTTCTTCTGCTAATACCAATTGTTTCCGTCTCCCTGAGTTTATTTACACGCAAACGAACGGTGTCTCTACATGAAACACGCACGCCAGGAAATTTAGTTTCAAATTGCATAACAACTTCCCTGCAAGATTATGTAACCACTTACGTACCGTACATAAACACTCTTTGTTGTACTGTATACTGCAAGATTCACTTTGAAAACACTTCAAGCAAAACTAAACACTTCACAACAGCACAAAGCAGCTAATAGAGCGTTTATGTCCGATACATATGTGCTTGCATCATCTTTTAGGGAAGTTCTAAGGCAATTTGAAACTAAATTTCCTGGCATGCGTGTTCCAAGAAGAGGGACGGTTTGTTTGCTTCTAAATAAATTCTGGGAGATGGCAGCAATTCCTGATAGGAAAAGAAAAGTAAAACGCCGTGTGCTTAAGGAACAGAAATTAGACGAAATCAGAGAAAGGTTAAAACGACCATCTTGAAAATCTCTTAGGAGCTTTGCACAACGCAGAGTTAAAACAAAATGTCAGGAGGGAAATTAACATTATGATGGAAGCTGAAGTAATGCGGTGAATGGAAATTTACTTAGAAGATGCCATAAATGTATTATTGCAGATGGATGGCATTTTCAACATCTCCTGTTATGACACATGTTTTGTGTTTATTCTGATAATTGTTAATGCTATTTGAGGTGTATGTGTGACCAGTAGACGGGCCGTGCCTGCTGGCCAAGTTTTGTAGTAAACGTACTACAGAAATTGTCTTATAGCTAATTTTCTCTTAGGTGCAACGGGAATGTGGGAATACAGTAGCCTTTAACTGATAGTCATATCTTTTAAATCTGGGCGCTATGTGATGACCGAGACTGGAAGTTTAGGCATTATAAATAACTAAAATAGGTAAAAAGGCATAAATGCTAAAACACATCTTATTTTTCATTTCATCTCCAATTATTTTCATTGGGTCATCGTAATATTCGGTTAAGTAACATTTTCGCAAACTTGACTCATTTGGTAGGTACAGATTGGTTAGTATGCTTCTCCAAAGCTGATCATCAGTCTGAATTATCTATAAATTGCGTTTATAGATACCTATGTATTTATGTAGTGATTAGCATAAAGCAGATGACAAGCTGAGCTTTTTATATGAATAGCACATTATTGCCAAATTGTGGAATTGCAGTAGATTTAGTCCTCCAGTATCTGTTTAGACCAGCATTAGAGTCCAGCTGAATTGGAATAAATTTGCAATCCAAAGTTGTGTAAATCCTATTTGTGTTTCTTAAATATACAACAGCTAGCTTAACATTGGAATTCTTTGCCAAAACTTCAGATTTACAACCTAATACATTGCATATGGCGATAAATACTTCAGTTTCAACACATAAAAATAATGGAGCATAAGAACTAAAATAGATTCCGACATGCATGTATGCCAAGCCTTAAACATTAATTATATCACTTAAAAGGTATAAAAATCTATGAATAAAACACGTGCTTTGGACTTTTCATGTTAGGGCTTAAAATCCACCTAGGTTAGGTTTAAAAGAAGGGAACATGTACATAGTTATGCTTCTTGCATAAGAACTGCATGTATTTGCAAGGTTTGTTTGGAACTCTAATGGCGAATTTGTACTACCTGACCACAGTAGTCAATAAAAACCGAAGCAATAATCGTTATACTGTGGTTAATGAAGTCGCTTGTTATGGAGTTGGTCAATAGGTGTTCATGTCTTCTATGTACTTAATGGCAATGTTCATAAATGTCGAGGTGGAGAATTAAATCTTTAGTCATTGTTCATCTTCAAACCCGGGGCGTATTTTAAATATTAACGCCTGAGAAAATAAACCATGTTATGCACATAAAAGTAACAAACACAACACAAGTATGAAATAAATCTACAATGCATTGAATGTTAAAAGCATTGCAGTGTAAAATACAGAGCAATTGTTACAACAAAGGAATCACCAAACAGTAACTAATAAACAGCTGTATTGTTGATGTAAAAGTCAATGAAATGAAACGACTTATTTGTGATAAAAGGACAAAAGAAAGCTTGATACACATGCTGGGAAGTATTTCATTGAAATTCCGCATTTCGGTTCTCTTAACCCACGGTTAACTACTTGGGAACTATATACTATCTTTCACGGAAGTGAATACCCATCTTCTAGCGCGCTTGCCTTTGGCGCGGAGGACCCGGGTTCGATCCCCGGTACAAGCATGGGGATTTTATCCTCTCTGGGAGGTCTGGCATGGCGTGCACTTAGCCTCGTTAGGTCCCGGGGGGACCAATAAAATTGAGGAGCTACTTGATGGAGAAGTAGCGTCCCCAGGTCTAGAAGACCGCATAACTGGCCGGGAGGGCTCGGGGCGCTGACCACGTCCCACCCTCCAGTACTGCACCTCACCAATGACACCTGTAGTGGGCAGAGGTAGGGGACGCAGCGGCTGGGCGGTAGGCCTTGGCCCCTTGTGGGCTGTCGCGCCGGGGTTTAGTTTTAGTTTAAATACCCATTTTCAGTGAGACCTGTGCGAAGGGTCACCTAAGACTTAGGCGCTTCTACATAGATGGTATGAGAATTATATTAGCCATATCTGCTTCTCTTCCAGTTCAGAGGGCATGGCAGTCATTGACTCACTTCGCAGCTTTGAAAAGCAATATTTCAGCAACCATTCTAAATTAATGGGCAAAAATTGCAAATTCAACGCTATTACACATGCAGAAAATATGTTGTTATTGGGTCTTGATTAAATAGTGGACTAGAAGTAACAACGATGCCAATGTTGAGTGCTTTGTTTACCAACGTAAGCTTAATCATACACACAACATTTCTGTATTTGGTAGTAGCCGAACCCGCTAAGGCGTGTTAACGCTGGTCTAAAGTGATGCCCTGAACGTGGATTGAATCCCGTGAGACCCCCCCCCCCATATCTTCCTGTCTTAACGGGAACATAATTAATTATATAATCTGATAATCTGTGCCTGATATACTATTATACAATATTATCATATTGCTGCAATACGATTGAAATTTTAGCACTAAAAGCTTTAGAACATATTGATTACAATTGTTTCAGATAAATAGGGAATACGTGTACTTCAACTCTCAATCATCTTCCAGAAATTAATACCCAATATTTTTTCTTATATTCACAGGCATCTGTCTACAAATATCGGAGATTATTGCCCAGTTAAAGAATTTACTTCCGTCATGCACTGTTAATGTTTACTTAGCTTATAATGGATATAAGAAAGCATTATATTTTGCACGGAAACTAGAATGTTTCAGGTATGAATAACATTTAATAATTCAGCACGATTCCATTAATTTATACTTCATTATACAGTTATACGACACAAATGTCGTACTATATGAGAATAAGACTCAAAGTATCGAAAGAAAATAATTTAGTGTTACACATCATACGAAAGAAAATGGGGTATTACTGGTCACAAAAAGCGTAGTTAGAAGAACTTTATCCCAGCGAATAATGACGTTAATGACGTATTAAATAGAATGCCAAACAGCTGTAGATTACTTCAACGGGAACCAACCTTTGCACCCAGCAGCGTTGCCATTATCTGTATTTCCAAGCACTACACAATACCATGTTGCCATGTGGCCATTAACTCAATTTCTACAAGTGTGCCTTTATCCCGATTCTTTATTCCCGATAAAAGCTCTGGAGAACTAAAGACCCTGGTTAATTTTATATTTTAGAAAATAAACATGCAACTGAGACAGAGTGTGGTGGAAAAGAGGTGAATGCATAGATTCTGGTTGCACAGTCCATATGTAGACCAAGGCAGCGGAAACATGGAAGACACATGCATTTCTGGTGTAGCGCACAATAGTGTAAAGTTGTCCTTGCATGGTTTTATGGGAACTAGTTTGTAAAGTACGTTCAAATGCTGGAAAGTTCAGTAGAGACAGAAGTCAGCTAGAGCACAAGTGAAGCAAATTTTGTTTTGTTCAGTGAGCAAATTTACAAAGAATAGCTAGTAAATACTGTAACAAAATAACTGACTTTTCTATCACTTTATTATCTTCTAAAATTTTAACACAAATACACCGTTTTGTTCTTGTCGTTAACACAGTCTAGAGTCTTTCGTGCTATCACAACTAACAACTTCCACACACACACACACACACACACACACACACACACACACACACACACACACACACACACACACACACACACACACACACACAGACACACACACACAGACACACAAGCCACACAGACACACACACACGCAGATCTGTCTCGCACTCATTGACACACTGACCGACTCATGTCTGTAACAGAAAACTCACTCACTGCTGTTCTCGAGCCTCCTTATATAGTGGGGATGACGCCACACTAACCTTTCGCGAACTCCTTCGAACACGCCGACGGTGACGTAACTAGATCTTTCTCGAAGACCCTGCAAAAGGCCCCGCTTCATGGTTGCCAGTCACGTACACACAAACAGCTGCGCGAGGCAGTCTGACGAGCGCTTTCGCCCGCTCGCCGGCCCGGCATTTGGTGCGAAGTAGCTTAGCTCCAACAATCCTTTGTTGTGCGCCGATCCCGGCGTCACAATACTTTTAATCGATAAATACTCGAAACAGATTTAGGCTGCAAGTTATCATGTAAGCTCGTAACTTCACTATTTTCTAATCAATGTGAATTATTAAAATGTTAAAAAAAGAGTATAATGAAACTGTATTTATAAAATCTATTTGCTAGGCTTTCTTTGACGCCATCTCATTTTCCACTTTGCTGTTAAGACCAGCGCAAAACAGTAGTGTGCATGGTTACATATACATTTGCATTTGTCTTATTTGCACTTAATCTGTCATCGCTTAATATTCTGGGCTCGTCTTTCCAATTTGATTAACAAATTAAAGCTCAATTCTCTCAATTTTGACTTCCCTTATTAGGACTGATTGCGCAGTAGCATGGTCACCTGGGATCGAACTCAGGACCTCATGAATGCGAGTCGCACACATTGCCGCGGTCTATCTCGCTTGGTTAATACATTTCTAAATACCAGGGCAGAAAAGTATTTAGCATGGCTTCTTTCGGAAGGTAGTAAAGCTGGTGGTTCCGTGCTGTAGATTTGTTTTTCTTTTTCCTGTTTCTTTCTCTGCTTCTTTCGTTCCTTCCTTCTATTCTTCCTTCGTTCTTTATTTCTTGAGGGCTTATCTTGAGTAAAGAACAATTACAATAAAATCAAAAGAAAAACTGATCCATTAAGCAAGCGGAAGTATCGTCCATTAACACCCATAAATAACTGTTATGCCCGTGAAGCAACCAGAGAGCAATATTGAAACAAGGGCGACGCTGGTGAAGCCCTTGAAATCTTTTCATTAAGGTGGTTTCCTCCTCTGCTTCTTTCAAGGATAAGTACCCTTGAAGTGGAAGATGGCGGTCGATTAATCCCTTAACTTTGCTAGCCACATGGTGTCCGATAATAGGACTGAAGTACGTTACTGAGTAGATTTGCTGAGCTGAGGCTCTCTGCCTTCAACGGGTTACTCTCGTCACATCTCAGGACGATTTTTGTCTCCAACCAGGATTTTTTCTTGGTTGGGTTCAATATTGGTTCATGCCTTGGCGTGGCTATTTCCACTTTAATTGTATGAAATCCTTCCGAGCTCGAGCTCTTCCCTTCTGTAACGGAAATCTCAGATTTAGACTGAGTAATAAATTTAACCAAGAAGTGCAGAATTAACCTGAACATTCAACCCGATTTGGTATTCAAATTAGGTAAATTAAAAGGAAACCTCAACAAGTTGTTTTGCTAAGCAGGTATGGCCTTCACACTAGAAGCAACAACGTGAGTCCTTTAACTAGCAATATATTACATTAATTATAGCTTATATTTAGTATAACCTTGTTTGAAAACTTGAGCTCTGCAAGGAAGAAAATCAAAATGCATGTATTCACTAATGGTTGTTTTGAGAAAAAAAGAAAGAGAGAAGGAAAGAGAGAGAGAGAGAGAGAGAGAGAGAGAGAGAGAGGGGCGGGGGCGGAAAATACATGTCCTTAGAAAGGATTAACAAAAGATATATTTACATATAAATACCTAAAGAAAACATCAATATAAATCAGTAGCGTTATAGAAAAAGTATCCAAAGGTGTATTTTCAGAATATACATTATTGGGTCAATCAATATCCGGAATTAAATGCAGCGATATGCCTTGCACTATAAAATCACATACTTTTAGCAATTACTTTGCTTTCTTCAGAAGCTGATTTAATGCTAAGGTTTTAAATTTGCCCTAAAAACAAATCTTTACATTGAACATTGGTCTAAAAATGTTTACGAATAAATCATTTTATTATAGTGTGAGGCTTAAGTTGAAACATGACCTTTTGCTGCAACCTGACGGTTCTAGAAGGGGCTGAGAGACACTGTCCCAATCACCCTTCACTGTCTGGTCTCTCAGAATCAGTTATACTTTTGAAATATGGAAGAGTTTCTACAGAAATGTGGAAATATCCTGATATGTTTAGCTGTCCTTGCTTCGCGGATATTGGGAAATATCTTTACAGCCTTTGCAATCCAGAATTTAATCAGTAAGTTTCAATAGTAAAGGATTTGGGTTTGCAATTAAGGATTACCAGCTACTCTGTGGAACATAGTGCTATCTCTTTCTACATTCCATGTTTCAACTTAAACGTCACACACTTATAACGCAATATGCAAATGTTGTAGTGCCCCAGTTTAATGATTATATTCCAGTGCTGAAAATCCATTTTAAGTTGGGTTAAGAAGTTGCATTGGAAAACGTAAATCTTTTGCATTGCCATTTGTACAGACTGAAAATGTGTGAAATTAACATGGTTTAAGTTCCGCCATATACCCCACAATTAGCTTAGAGAAAACAAAAACCTCCTAAGGTGAAAGCTCGTTGCGAGTAAATCTTTCTACGCGAGTAAACAAAGGGAAATGAGGGAATTTCCAGGTAGGGAACTTCGGCTGAGCACAGGAGACTTCCCGCTGTGAGACGATCAGACGAATAGCATAATCTCTGTTGCTGTCTTCGCTGAAAGGCTCTGACGAATGAACGGAGACGGGTGGCGCGTTTAACGGATACATGTTACCATAAAGCTAAGATGTTAACTTATTGTGAACAATTAATAGAAATGTTATCACTGTCCAAACGGATCGGTATGTTGTATAAATGTTGTCATTTATCCCTTTCTCAAGAATTTTCAGTCTGTTTTGATAAAATTTGGAAATGCATCATCGACTCAAATAATGCTTAGTTCCATATAATTTTGATACTGTTGTTGCGCCGGGCACTAGATGGTCAGGACTGTCTTGAAACACTATCGTGCTGTAGAAGAAAATTAGCGACCATTTGATAAGCAGAAATATTTAAGGATAATGTTATTAATGTTAACATTTGCATTCATTTGTTGTGCAACAGCAAACTCTGTCCCAGACTCAACAGGAATGCCAGTCCAACTGCTTTGAAATCTTCATTTTCAACAATAGTGATTGGAACAAAACTTCACCATGAGATCTCCATTAAAGTGTATGACCGTCACAACCGTCAAAATAAATCTTGACTGGTACCCTTGTACAGTGAAACCTCGTTTATTCGGAGTAACTGGGACCAAAGGCAATTCGAAGGAATGCCAAAATTCTAAAATTGCGTGTTTTCACGGACGGTGTCATAATACAGAATGAATATTCAGGCTTATGGGCAGTAGTCCAGTTGAAATTCTTCTTCCAGACGTTTCGCTGGAAGTTGCGTCGAACATCATCAGTGGTGTGACGTAGGACAAAATTATGTGCAGTACATAGTATGTATTGTTTTCAAGACATTAACAAAATAACATCTTAATCCTCTACAATCACACCATTTCTTAACAAAGAATTGATCCACAGTGTTCTGTTTTAAACAGTGTGGCGTTTGAACTAAGTACGGTCACGCAAACGCTTTGGCATTAATAGTTGACGGTGACGTTCTAAGTACGTCATGTTTGTGAACTGACCAGTGTGCAGCAGCTCCCAATTCAGCAGTTATTTTCCTCAAAATTTTTCCTTTATCATTTCAATTAATAACATGCAACTTATTATCTATTGAAACCACGGCTTTCTTCCGCTTTAAACTTGTACACTGAATTATACTTCCGAAAACAATCCGGTTGAAACACACATATAAACTTAATGATACGCGTCGTTTGAAAACAGTAGGAAAATTGAGGAAATTAAGGGCTGTATAGTGATAAAGGTCAACGCTTTCTTCCGGCGCTGTTTAGAACTGGTGAGACATACCACCATATGACATTACTCAATGTTTCTTAAACTCAACGAGTAGCATTTTACAGCACAGTATGTACAGTACGTATTACCATAGTCTATTGCACAATTTATGTGTTTTTTTAAATTAACGTCTCCAACGTAGTGTCATATCGGACGGTGAACGAATGAAATGGTGAAATGAAGCTCAAATGAGCCTGAGGTGCATAGAGTTTTAAGTTACCCGACATTCGTCTTCTAAGCATAAGGGAAAACCTCGGTAAAAACCTTATCTGGATAACTCACCCTAAGCGAGATTCGAACTCTTGACCTCTTGGATGTGAGGCAGACACGCTACCACCACGCTACCGAGGCGGACCAATTTATGCAGTAACCGTACATTGAATCAAACTAATAAGCGAATATTTGGCATACATACTTATAGTTGCGTCCTTACTATCGTAGTTAAATTAATTAATGAATGTGAACATTAAATTAAAAACAAATATCTACAAATCTTATCCGGATAATCCGGAGATCCGGATAAATGAGAGCCAGATAAACGAGGTTTTATTGTGTTTTACTGTATTTTACGACGTAACATTTGCCAGTGTCCATGCTCAAATGAGAACTACCGCCATATAAGGATGTTTGAGTTAATCTGCTATCTAGAGTTGGCACTTTCTGAAAATGTCGAACTCTTTCTATATATGCTCAATTTTTCGGTATGGTTTTTAATTTAAGCACCTCCTAATTTAAGAGGTGGAATCAGGACTGAAAAATTCAACCACGGTTTGAACCACGGTTCTTCCGCATCGAGTGGCTATTGGTACTTTTTCCCCGGTTAGACCAGAAGGGAATCTCAATTCGTACTTTTTTCCCCGGTTAGACCAGAAGGGAATCTCAATTCGTACTTTTTTCCCGGTTAGACCAGAAGGGAATCTCAATTGGTACTTTTTTCCCCGGTTAGACCACAAGGGAATCTCCGCTCGGTGCGGAAGATCCATGGTTCAAATCCCGGCTATGGCGTTGAATTTTTCAGTCGTGATTCCACCTCTTAAACATTACCCACACACGGCTTGTGTTGTTAAACACACCAGCAGTAAGCTTGTTGGCATAAATAAATAATAATTATCAGTCAAAGTTGTTGTTTTAATGAAGTATAATTTTAAAAAGTTAAATTGTGTGAAATTTCTTGATATATTTCAAACAAGCAAAATGTTTTGCACAAGATTAGTTTTTTAGAGGATTATGATTGACTGTAGATCACACTCAACATTGTATATTTTAGGATTTTAAGAAAATGTAAATATATGCCTGTAGGTATATATAAATAGCATTTAAATTACAACTTTACAGTACTTAGGCATTGATCGACGATGTTCCACACTTTTAACAAATGTCCTAGATTTTTTACCTTTATGTCCTATATTTCCATAAAATAATCTAATAACCTTAGCTAAACTGGAACCTTAGCGTATTATATTGTTTTGACTATCACAGAATTATAAGTATTTGTCAACGACAATTGCCAGGGAAAGCACGCCACAAATGAGTGTGATAGTGTTATAAGCACTATGCATATACGGGCAGACGAGGTATTGCTTCTCTGGAAAAGTATGAACACTGCAGAGCATTACAGGCGATCTGTAGCGGTATTTTTCCACAATTACTCATAACAGAATGGCATGCACAACTGGGCGAAAGAGAGGAAAATACCTCTACAGCAACGGAAAAATAAATTAATTCCCGGAAGAGAGTGATAGTGACAACACAAGATATCAAATGCGGTTTCACGTGCACCAAACCGACTTCCCTACTCTTCCATTTGATTGTTACAATTTTGGACTTAATTTGCAGAATTAGCACGTAAAAGAAGTTGTCCCGCACTGCCCAAGACACATTTTGAGGAGGAAGGAAGCTATTTTCGTCACCATTCTGGGATTTCTGGGTTTAAGTTACAGTCGCTATTGTCACTTTTAGCTACTCGAGGTCGAGGAATGCGACAAGCTTTAAAACAGCATTTGCAAAAATTCGACAACAATGTGACACAGAAACAAAATATACGTCGCTTTCCTCCAGCTACTGGAGTTCTATTCTAATATGGTCCATGAGGTTCACTTATTTTGTCAAAAGTCTTGTCTGGAACGCCAAATGCGTCTAAGCCTTACGTGGCACAGCGCCTTGTTTACACCATCCGCGATACAGTAGTGTAGCGGCAGCAACAAGTTGTCACAAGTTCCAAATCTTAATATTACTAACCCATATAATCCATCAAGGTGCTGAGCTGCGTAGGACTTCGACTAATTTGGCGTCCAGAAATTACTCATTCTTTTTTCTACAGGGGGTACATTGTGTATGTGTGCGCTTTTTAAGAAGTGATGGATAAAATGCTTTAGGGAAGTAATGAAAATATTGTAGTGCAGAGATGATATGGAATGTGTGGAATTATATGTGCAAAAGCTAATTAAAAAAAAATTACAGTGCGATCTGTATTAGCTTAGACTTGAATGGGCCATAATTTCGCTCTTAAAGCTCGTAGAAGCGTGAAATTTATTTTAATGAGTTTATTGGCTCTGGGAAAATCAGTACTACTGCCAATTGTTGCCTACTTTGTTACTTTCGATGACAATTACGAGTATTGTTCACATTGTTGTTGACATTCTCTCCATAACATGGTTTACATATAAGGCATGGTTTGTTACGTCAGGCTATATGAATACACCACACAGCGGACAGCGGGCTGCTGTAAACTCCCATATCATACATAAAACACCGCTGCATGATGAAAAGTTTGGAGTAGGTGTGCGGTCAGCTTCTAGGATTGTTGGCCTCAGTTTCTTTGATTCGACTGTAGACACTATAGTTTACACGGTCATATTGAGTACATTTGTGAAGCATGTGGATGCTATCGAATTGACAAGGTTATTTCCAGCAAGATGGTGCAACTATAGTACATCTAACTCCTCCATGCAACTTTTAACTAGTTTCTTTAATAATCGAATAATCTCAAAAGCTTTGTGGCCCACCAGATTACCTGGCCTAACTGTCGGAATTTCTATTATGGTGGTATGTTAAAAATACAGTGTATAAGAATAGACCTCGGACAACTGCTGAACTCGGTGGATCCATTAGTAACGAAATAAACAACGTTGACCAGGATACTCTTCCCAGAACATCACAAAATATTGTGGAACAGTTCAGATATGTATGAATACCGGTGGAAGACACTTGCAACATGTTCTCTGAGGAACAATGAACAACGTAATCTTCCAATTATGTATTATATTCTCCCAAAGTTGCGCATGTATCATATTATTGGTTCAAATTTTATGGTTCATTAAAATGGTTCAGCTTTATGTGGATCTCACTGTATTATTTTATTTACCAGATTACTGTTTACCTGATCACTTCAACATTGTAACAGTATTTCCGCCCGATAATGGGCGTCCAAAAATGGAACCTTAATCAGTAATAAGTAAGGAAATATGGATAATTAATCGATACCCCATTTATTAACTATCCATGTTTTTATGTGATTGCATCGAAAATTATATCAATCAAAAGTACTTGAAAAATTGTAAATACCTTTTTAATTTTCATAAATATTGGTAAGTAAAAATAAGCACAGTTACGCAAGTTTTCGGTTCAAGAAAACCGAATAATTTCTGCAGAGCGTTTGTCAAGCTTTTGGCGTGGGGCAGTAAAACCTTGGCGTTTCTTTTGTCTCGTGAGGAATTTTTACCAATCTGCTCAATGAGCTACGCGCCCCTCAACGAACTTTTTGACCGCCGCTAAAATTCAAAGTTTGAAAGAGGGAATCAATGAACTTAAAAGCACAATAGAAGTGGCCAATCATGGGGCAGAGATGCTGTTTATGATGAAAAAGTCATAATCTTTCTACCATTGCCTTAAGACAAGTGTTGGGGAGGAAATCCGAATAGTTCGTCGAGATTACTTGTAGGTGAAGGTGTATCGCTGAGTCGCGGAATGGACGCCATTAGACGTTTGTCTAATGACTTAATAATATTGTTATTTGCCTTTTTGTTTACCTTGTCAATTTGGCAACCCACAAATGTGGAAAGTTGTTGATTATTTCAGTAAAATATATATGTCGCAGTGTCACTGAGTTGCGACATGTCAAGAAATAGTGAAATGTGTATACAGGAAGTGGGATTTATTCAGTATCATAAGCGAACACACTACACTAAACGAGTTAAAAGACAGACTTGCAGATATTCCTGTAACCCGGGGTGCCAAGATTGAAAGTGCATCTTGTGTTCCATTCTCGAGGACCCCGTGAAAAAAAAACTCCCTCCTACCACCTCCCAACACACCGCTCCTCTCCCGAAGACTAAAATCTCTTGTCGAGGCTGAGACCCTGAGAAATGGGCGCCTTTTAAGCTGCATCGGCGAAACGAAGGGCGTCGAGGCCCCAGGTCATCACTTGGACAAGGGTGGGCACTGAAAACGCTACAATATACACATATTTCAGTTTAAAACCCTCATTAATAGCATAATTTAGAACATTTTCTACTAGCAGAAGTTTGCACAAACGTATCACGTTCTGTACAAATGTTAATTTTGATTTGTGCATTTTTGCGACATTATTTTATTTTCCAGTTTAAATCCTGCATTGTTCACAAGTGAGGGTCTATCTACAGTGTTATATGAAAACCTTTCCCCTCGGAAGAGACATTAATTGTTCGAATAGTCAGCTTGCAATATTATTCGACATAGATCATGAAGCTTAAAATGTGTGTGGCAATTGTTTCAAATTTTCTGTGAAAATGTAGGTCTCCACTTCTAGCAGTTTCTTTAAAAATTACTTTAGATTTTTCTGTTTTCTTCCAAATCCATACTATCCTCTGTTTTAAGTACAGCATGTTTTCATGAAATTTAAATTTAACTGAATGTGTAGTATGGTTGCAGTTAATTTTATCACCATACTTTTGGTTACTGTAGCTTTGTGCATTTCTGATAATTAATCCTGGCACAACTGTCTGAGTACGTCATGAGAGAGAGAGAGAGAGAGAGAGAGAGACAGAGACAGAGACAGAGACAGAGACGGAGACGGAGACACACGGGGAGACACACGGGGAGACACACGGGAAGACACGGGGAGACACGGGGAGAGACGGAGAAGGGAAGAGACGGAGAAGGGAAGAGACGGAGAAGGGAAGAGACGGAGAAGGGAGGAGACGGAGAAGGGAAGAGACGGAGAAGGGAAGAGACGGAGAAGGGAAGAGACGGAGAAGGGAAGAGACGGAGAAGGGAAGAGACGGAGAAGGGAAGAGACGGAGAAGGGAAGAGACGGAGAAGGGAAGAGACGGAGAAGGGAAGAGACGGAGAAGGGAGGAGACGGAGAAGGGAAGAGACGGAGAAGGGAAGAGACGGAGAAGGGAAGAGACGGAGAAGGGAAGAGACGGAGAGAGACGGAAAGCGACGGGGAGAGACGGAGAGAGACGGAGAGAGACGGAGAGAGACGGAGAGAGACGGAGAGAGACGGAGAGAGACGGAGAGAGACGGAGAGAGACGGAGAGAGACGGAGAGAGACGGGGAGAGACGGAGAGAGACGGAGAGAGACGGAGAGAGACGGAGAGAGACGGAGAGAGACGGAGAGAGACGGAGAGAGACGGGGAGAGACGGGGAGAGACGGGGAGAGACGGGGAGAGACGGGGAGAGACGGGGAGAGACGGGAAGAGACGGAGAGAGACGGAGAGAGACGGAGAGACAGAAGATGGAACGCAAAGTATGCAGGATGAACAGGGCTCGGGAAAACACTCTCTAGAGTGAAAACTTATATACTCATCATTTATGTTGCATACTATGCTGAGAAAACCAGCAAACCAACCAGTATATTTAGACCACGCGTCAGCCATGTCAACATTTTGATGTTTTTACGTATTATAGTGGGAAACCTTTTTGGAAAGTTTTGGCTGTGGGTATGTAGAGGAAGTATTGTATTCGACCGAAAATTTCGATGTCGAGATTTCACCGAAATATAGTTTTTTAGGTCCTCTGAACCCAAAAAAGGGTCCGTGTGTGTCTGCCTCTCTCTGTGTGTGTGTGTGTGCGCGCGCGCGCGTGCGTGTGTGTGTCTGTAAACACATGTGTCAAAAACAAGTCGGTTAAAAAACAAAGTTGGTGTTTAAGTTGAATATCTTTCAAGGATACGACACAAAAATATTCAAGAAAATTCTTCCATCCTAAACCACCCTTTAAATGAAAAATTTTCTCAAAATGATTTTGATTAAAATGCCATATTTTTATCTCTTGGGGTGCAAAGAGAACGGAATTTCAAAGCCTTCATAGAGCGACTAACTATAAAACATTTGATTATCGCTCAAAGTCTGCTATATCCCCATATTCCCCTTGCACCTACAAGAAAATTAGCATTAAGAGAATTACTACAAGTGTTCATCTGGACTAACACGAAGTAGATAATACGAATATATAAGAGTGAGTAGAGAATGCAATGCGAGTGTAACATCGGTTTTCACTTGTATTATTCTTATAGGTTTAAGGTTTTTTTTGATAGTTTTCTCCCGGACATTCTGTGTGATTAGTTGACCATGCGGTTAATTTTATTCACGGTTAATGCTAATTATTTAGGTAAGTGCTGTAAGTGTGAAAGGCGGCAGTGTCTCTATGTGACCAAAAGTTCATGTCATGTAGTTGAAATAAGTGACTGGCTAGCCAGCATATTTTTTTATGACCTTTTAGGTAATGATACTCATTGTATATAATTGAGTAATTATAAACAGCGGATTGTCATTCAAAATCCTAGTATGCAGTAAAGATACAATCAGATAATTTAATGGCGAAAGTATGAACACTTGTAAGAAATCTACTCGTAATACATAAAAGGCTGAGTTAAACAACTTAATTTGTTATTACTTTTCACTCCACTAGATATGTCACGGTCTTGTTCTAGATCTTACTGTGTAGGACAGCGCCGAGTCATTAGCAAAAGTACTCTAAAGTTTTGCTGTAACATTTGTTGGGATGCATTTCTCAGTCTCTTCGTACGTAGTTGTAATGTGAAATTGGTTGTTGACGTACACGAAGTACTCGTGCGCTTTATGGAAAGCAATACTGTGGTTGAAATAAAGATTTATGTGCAAGAAGGGCAAGAAAACACGTAAAATTGGAAAAAAGAATCTCGTGTTATATTTATATGATTTTCCTTATCAATTATCGTTTGTTGGAGATTAAAGAGAAGGGTGTCTCAATTTTGCTTCAGAATCTCTTCTCCTTCCACTACTGATATCTCCTGTAAGATGCATTACCCAAGAATTCTGAGAACTCCTGTTTGTCCATAAAGAATTGGCCGAAGATCCAGTATCCAATTTTAGACCTTTCCTATGCCTTGTGTGTACCTCTTGCACCGTTTTTATAAAAGAGGCAGAAGATAAACATGCATTCAGCCATTGTGGCCATTAGTATTGTTCAATTACAATACATGACCACAAGTGAGTTCTTCCTGGTCTTTAACATTTCTGTTCCGCATATTAAGTTACTTCTGTAGTGTTGAGAAATAAATGCTGCTGATATTAAGCAGCAAGCTGCTACCGATGTGGATAGTGCCCGAGCCGGAAAAGGAGTTTTGCGAAACATACTAGTAGATCTTTAATTCTGGAAGAAGCGGCAATTTTCAAACTGCGTTTCAGCTGTCTTTACCATAATTACAGACTATTGTTTGCACTTATGGATGCGCACTATTTTTGTAGGTTATACCGGAGGGAAGCTAATAAGCTGTCCCCGCCCCCTTCACTATAGCCTTACACATAAACATTGTGATACGTTGCTGTTGAAGATGATTCAAGATTCAACTTGGCAGAGCAGTTGATCAAACTATATAGGGAAAAGAAATTTAACTATTGATTATCAAGTACTTAACGGGTGCTAGAAAACAGCTCTGCAGTGTCGAGCCATGTAATCGGAGTATTTATATACTAGTTGCAGTCTCACTTGACATAGCAGATGATTTTATGACAGCCTTTTGCTTATAGAATCCTATAAGAAACGCATGCATGCAGAAAAGTAATAACCTTTCAGAACCCAAGTCACCAGAAAACGTGATTCCCACAGCTATATGTGGAGGAGTTAATATTGAGGGATTTTATCTAAGATATTCTTTTAGAGTTTATTTTGAAGCTAATTTTATTGTGTTACGTGATAGTTCTGAATAAAACAAACTGAAGTTTAGTGTACATAGACAAAGGTGAAGATTTCTGTATAAACATATGTAAGGCGTATACCTAGGGCTAGCGGGTTCGATCCCAGGGACCCGCATGTGGTATTCGTGGTGGACGAAGCGGCGTCAGGGCGGGTTTTCTCCGGGTGCTCCGGTTTCCCCCGCCATCTCATTCCACCGGTGCTCCATCTTCATGTATCATCAGTGTCACCGCCTGCGGTGCCGTAGTAGTAAAAGCGGGCGTTAAACACTACAACAATACCTAGGGCTAGAAGAGGTAATACGAGTATGTGCTTCAGGAATTGCAATTATGAGAAATAATGTTCACAGCCATAAAACCAAACGTATTTTGTATAATTACAAATGCCATGCACTATTTGGTGAAAACATCGTATTCAGCGGACATGGTGAAACTTCTGAATTTTTATTAAATACGCCATATTCTTTTACTGATTTTACCACTGATTCCGATATTACTGCCACTCAAAAGGGAGGGAGAGAGAGAGAGAGAGAGAGAGAGAGAGAGAGAGAGAGAGAGAGAGAGATGATGTGAGTTTCACAATTATCACTTTTGAGGCCATAAAGACAGTTACCCCATTTAGCTCAATTAAGCAGCTGCCTTAAGGTTACTGAAAGCCACAATTTCATATACACGCGGCAGCATATGAAGCCCATATTGCCTCTCCGACCAACACCACGCCAGGCAACGAGTATATAGTAAAAATCTTCTGTGAGTGCTTCAGACATGACACTAATGCAAGTCAGGCGTAATGCTAAGATAACGTAAGAACATTTACAATGCAGCCGTAGATGTAACGTAGTAACTTCATGGGCTTCGAGGTGAGACGTTCAGAAGGTAACATTTTTTAAATTAACGTCCTCCAACGTAATGCCATATCGGACGGTGAATGAATGAAATGGGTGAAATGATGCTCAAATGAACCCAAGGTCCATGGAGCTTTAAGTTACCCAACATTCGTCTTCTCAGGGTTAGGGAAAACCTCGGAAGAAAACCTCACCCTAAGCGAGATTCGAGCTCGCGACCTCTTGAACGTGAGGCAGACACGCTAACCATCACGATACCGAGGCGGGCATTCAGTTCAGAAGGTAATGCAACAGTTTCCCCATAATTGTAGTTAAAAATCTATACATTTATGGTACACACAACATTTAATGGCGGGTGATAGCTGACTCTTACCATTGTTTTTCCTGTTGTGCAAATAAATTTTGTGGGTTAAAATTATATTTAATATTACCAGCTTTACAGTGTGATTTCTCAGCGTGTTTAACTATACAACAACGCAAGGCGCGGCAAGTCTATGATTACATTTTTTACCGGGCCACCCGCTATTAAATTTTGCCACAGTCATAGTATTAGATATCCTTCAATATTGCCGTGTCGTTCCATATATTTTCATGATGTCCGATAGAAGGCAGCGCTATAACCAGAGTTTAAGATGACATCTGTAACTGATACGATTTCTTTTGGGAGAAAAATATCACAGACATTCAAATACATCCACAGAATGTCTACGGTAGTGAGTAAACGCACGGCGAATCGTTGGCCTAAGCATATGTCAGTGTCATTGTCAGAACAAAGAGACGGAAATCTATCTGATATCCGACGCACCGCTGACATCTGCTAGTTGGCAACGTGCGGACACAGTTCGAGATGACCGACGGATCACAATCCAACAACCCTCTGAGGAACCTGGCACCTCTGCTGGCGGTGCTAACACAAAATTGTCCATCAGTGCATACTTTTGAATGCTATCCTGTGTAATATGCGTTTTCAGTTTGCAAATATAAAGTGTTACAATCAAACGCCACTTTGATCAGAAGCATAAATCAAAATTTGGTGATCTTACAGGTATTTATTTATTCCAAAAGGTATTTTCTGAATACTCGCATTTATAAACATGTAAAGGGAATGATATAATTCCACTTTTTAGGGGTTTAGTTTCTTATTAACATAAACTATTGTATTTCGTGTTTTACAGTTTGAACACAATATTAAGTTTAAAGCTAAACAATCAATGTTGATCAAATATTTTAAAAACATTTTAAGGCTAAATAGCAATGGAACCTGACTACTTTATTGATTGTCAAAGAGAAACAATTTAATATCTTAATCATGAGGTAGCGTAAGAATTTTACGTGCATAAGATAAGTGCAGGTTATAAACTTGAAGATTGTGTGATTTGCTTAACCACAGTAGATGACTGTAACAATCATTGTATGTAAAATATATTTAACATAAACAAAATAGTTATAACGTCTATTGCGCAGGTGGAACGAAGCCACCACTGGAAGTGTATCAAAACAGACTTTGTCACTCGGTAAGAAAATGTGGAGTGAGTGAGGCAGGTGCAACCGTACCTCTCCTCTCGTGCCCTTGCTTATTCTAGACCAAGGACGGCAAGATGAGCACTGGAAGTGTGAAATGCTTTACCCCTAAAGTTACTCCTCCCTGGTTCCTTCTATATATAGGGGACTTGTGGCGCAGTCGCGTCATTCGAGTTTCGGGTGAAACGTGTTTTGGGTTGCATACTTTTGAACTCAAGAGTTGGCTAGGAAAGCATAAAGAGAGTTAAAATGACACTAGAGAATGAGTGAAGGGCGTAGACCACTAATATTGGCGTTGTGTGAGAACTAGCTCTGTCACCACATTACGATGTGGTAGCTCTAGCCAAACCTTAAGTTGACAAAAGCGGTTCTATAGAATTAACATGGTTATTACCTTTGTTTTGTTTTGTTATACAATAGTTGTTTAGTTCCCATATACAACTAAATACTGTTAAAAGTTTCTATACTGTATTCTCAAAAATAAACGTTACAATTCATATGAAAAGTTTATTGAAATTGTTTACAATGTACATTTTATTAGATAGTGGGGTAGTCAAAATGATACTCCCTTAATTTACACGGTTGGTATCCTTGCTGGTTTCTTTTTAAATAATAGCATTTCAATGCCCGGCTGCAAACTAATGAACTTAAACGTGGAACACATTGAAAATGTTTATATGTAGTAAGATCTTGTTCAATGTCAATATGCTAAACAGTTGTGCACATTGATAAGTAGTACCAAACATGGCCAGTAATTTGCTTGTAAAAAGGCGCATCTTGGGAAATGCTTTCGGAAATGATGTGTACAAATCCAAAACAAGTTTTCCTTAACTGCGCAATGTGTTGATTTAAAGGTTAATAAATTCCAATTGCAGCTCATCTTGGGCCACCAAACTATCATCTGTAAATGTATCTTTAATATCAGTGATTTTGTCTATGGCAAGGGAAAATGAACAATATTCTTCCAGGGCTTCCCAACCCTACTCTAGACTCTAGGGAGGGCGGAGAGTAATCCGACTAAAGAAAATTTCTCTCCCTCCAGCGGGAACCGAAGCCGGGACCTTCGTATTTGAAGTTTAGCATGCTGCGGTCAAATGGAAGAGCTCCATAATTGTGCAGTATATGACAACATTTCGCAACGCACTCTTGTGCTATTCGGAGGCTCGTAATGCACAGAGAAAGAAACTGACTTCTTCCTCTTTGCATGCATAAAGTTTGTAGTTTGCACTCTTTTGCACTACGTGACGCTTTACGTGACCCTGTATTAATCCTACCATCCAATGAATTGTGTTTCAAGTTTTGCGTTTAGGCAAATAATTCTAAAATACAATCCTTCGAAAGGAAATGTCTACGCATCGCATATAAACTCCTACCTAATTTTAAAAACAGCAACATTCATAATTATACCAGAACCATGCCTATTGATCAACACATAGCAAAACTTATGCTCAGATACATCGATAACGCCCATACCAGACCATACAGATGACGATTAATTAATACAGCCCAAAAAATGAAAGCCATCCGACCAAATCAACATGAAAAAAAATCCGCCATTACTCACTCTTATCCACATCTACGACAAACAAGAAGCCCAACAACAACAACTACAAGATCTCCTACAACATTTAAAAAACATATAAAAAGAACATCTAATTTACCGAACAAATTACAACAAACAAAAATAAAAAAATTAACAAGAGCCTGAAGCAGCAGCAACAAGAAAAAGCATTAAGCAAACAGCAAAATCCGTCTTCTTGGGTAGTGACGGCAGCAAGTTGTGTGACCTGGGAACAAAACAAAAAAGAAGCATCAACAAAAAGAGGAAAATGTACCACCCAAACTGATTGATCTCTGCCCCACCAAAAAACAAAAAACAAAGCTAGGCTGAAGAGGGGACACTCCCTAAGCAGCCCGGGCGTGCTTGCACATCCAAATACCGTAATTCATTCATTCATTCATTGCGTTTAGGCGACTGCGTCCGCGCTTAGTCTTCAGTGTAAATGGGGTCTAAGGATTCATACCTTCATTAGAGTAGACTAGTCGGGCAATGGCCTTGGGTTACATAATAGCTGTTGCATCTAATGCTAAGTTCATTTTCAGCCTCACGTAAACGAAGCATGTGTTTATCAATCGAGTTCTATCAGTTACGCGGGGCAGAAATTTGCGCTTCTTAAGAGATTAAAATCGGAGATGCGAGGTTCATCTGAAATGTCCTCGGAATGCAGCAAAATGTACTGGCTCTATTTTTACGTGTAGTAATTAAGTGCAGTAGGTAGTATAAGTATTGTATTGCACTCCAAAATTCAGTTCAAGCAGTTCAGGATGCGGGCAAAAAAAAAAAAAAAAAAAAAAAAAAAAAAAAAAAAAAAAAAAGCTTAAGGTTCTTTTTGATCCTGCAGCACAAACCCTAAAAAGAAAATGCAAGGAAGTATTCAAAAACAATAGTTGGTTTAACTGTCTATAAAATTTCAAATGTGTTATATGGGTAACATGAAGAAATTATTGATGCCAGTGAGTGACATTACACGTTATAATGTTGTTGTTGTTGTTGTAGTGTTTAACGCCCGCTTTTACTACTACGGCACCGCAGGCGGTAACACTGATGATACATGGAATGAAGATGGAGCACCGGTGGAATGAGATGGCGGGGGAAACCCGAGCACCCGGAGAAAACCCGCCCTGACGCCGCTTCGTCCACCACGAATACCACATGCGGGTCCCTGGGATCGAACCCGGGCCGCCTAGGTCAGGGGTGTCAAACAGCACTCACCAGGCGTGAAAAATTTTCTCCTATTTTCCCTCCCTCCGTGATGATCAAATCGGAAAACGGGAAAAACAAAGCGAAAACCGGTTCTACTAGCGCGTGCTACTGCAGTTAAGGAGGGGTAGACCCCTCTCTTCACACCCTCGGAGCGATGTTTGACATGCCTGGCCTAGGTGGTAGGCGAGCGCGCTAACCGCTCGGCCACGGTGCCGTCCACGTTATAATGAGCTAGACTGACTTCCTGTGGCGTGGAGTGATCGTTTTCGAAATTGAAGACAATTTTTCGTGACAACAGTCAAATCTTTCGAGATAGACAATTTGAGGAATCGTGCGGTCTATACTGTAATTCTACATACTCCAAGAATTATGCCTGGTGAGTAATAGGTAGTAATAATATTAGATAGTTCAGCCATTCAGATCTTAAAAATATTTTCTTTTAGCATATATTTTTTACTTTGTAGAACTATTTTCGGCATTTTTAGAGCATAAAGAATACATATTTTCCAAGTTTTTAGCACCTAAAAATCCAAGCCCTGCTCATCACATAGCGACCAGTTCTTAAAGGATTTGTCTGTCACTTGAAGCTTATTTATTCCGTTACTCTCCTTGTATGTGCATATAAATATGCAGTAAGATAACTTCCTCAAATGTTTGTCTCGATAAACATTTAGTGCGCAGAGCAAGAAGCGTTTTCACCAATAGTTTGTAAAGAGCAGAGAAAATCACATGAGTGCAACACATAAGCATTTTTTATACATGTGTATTCTCTCGTCATAGCAAACAGCAGCTCTTTGCTAAACGCTAAAAAATTGCATGCAAAACAGAGGCATGGAGAACTCGTGCTTCACTTGTCGTATCAACAGCGGTAACGGAAAAAATTGCATAAGAATTGTGGTATTGTATGTTGTATTCGGGTGGTAGATTGTTTTAAAAATAAATGAAACTCATTTCAAACGATATAAGGAAATACTTTAGCCAAAAATAGACTTCGATCTGGTACTGCGCTCAAGATATAGGAAAGAGTTCTACAACTTTCGACTGTAGCTGTGCCGAGGCTAATATATTTAAAAGATAGCTATAAATTGGCCCTCAACGTCATTACTTTAATTGCTATTAGAACGCGCTTCGTATGGCCCACAACGCGGGGTAGTATTAGCGCAAAGGAGGCAGAGTAAAACAATCCATCATTTAAAACCTGTTGCACATTGCACCTCAAGACGGAGCAAGATCTGCAGTATCACATTACATAGCCAATAAATTAAAAAACCGCTTCACGCCTTATAATCGGAAATCTGTGATGCTAACATATCCGAAGTGATAAAGAAAGTTCCTACCCCCATAATATTCTTGAAAACGCATTCCTGTAGTACTAGGAAATTTAACATAGCTGTACTAAGAAGAATAGTGGCATTTTATAAGAGGTTGTACATTGTGTTTCTTCCTATTTAAATAGTATAAATAAAAAACATTCCTTTTAGTTTCATTGAATTGGAGCAGAATGAAAGGAATGAACTTACACTATATTACTGGATTTAGTGTAACACAATTCTTGTGGTGGAATTGCCAGTGCTAGTTGAGTAGCGTTTTGGTGAGCGAAATTTATTCTGCAAGTCTTATATCAGAATGTGTGAGAGAACAAGTGTTAACACTGATGTAGAAGATTAAAGATCAAAGCTTCATTTGTTTCTAGGCCGCTAGAAGGCGTACAACTGTTTGACAAACACAATAAAGCACAATGCTTGTCCTCATTTCGTTCATCTGAGTCAAGTATACACGTGGGAACGTTCCTTGTTGATTGCAATGCAGATATCCTCAAATATAAAGGACAGTTTAGAAAGGATTTTGCAAACAGACTGAGCTAATGAATGAACATGAGATAATCCTGAAGGTTTGCTAATCCTTCAAAGAGTCGGTAAAGGAGAGAACCTTTCTAAGGCGAATTTTCTGCTCTGATCTTTGGTTTAATAAACAGAACAATGATTTTATGAAAAGGTGTGACTCGTAGGTGTTGGTGGTGGTGCGACTGTTGGTAGTAGGATGAGAAGGAGACACCTCGTCTGCTGCGACTCAGTACGGATCTGTTGGAAGAGGGAGAGATGAGATGAAGGGAGATCGTCACAGGACGAATGAAGACAGCGTTACAGAGACGTGCGAAAATCCCCAAAGTTGACAGAGCCACCGGGTACGTCACCTGAAGCTCCTGACCACATCAAAGCGACCCCTACGACCCTTACGGCTTTAATTTGATTGTATTTGTTTGTGTAGTGAGATGTCTATCTCTTGCAGTTTACGATCTATGCAAAAGTCGTCCAGAAAGATGAACTTCTGAGGGCATTCCCACTAAATCTATACAGATCTTATTTTTTCTGAAAATATTTTAAACAGTGGTATTAAAATCAAAATCTTTAGAACTATTTTTGAGAAAATACTAAGCTTCCAAAATTTTTCCATGTGAAGAGTACCTTGAAATGGACATTTTCCTGAGAATGTGCGTGCCGCATCCTTGGATGATGAACTTAAATACCAAGTTTAGTATTTAATCGATTTAATATCTTTTCCCGAAATATCGAAACCCGGAATTAACTGGACATGATTAGGCGGCCTCTTTCTCTGTCTGCATGATGTATCAAATACTGGACGAACAGCTGTTGTCAAACTAAACTTCAATCACTGGACGATGGGGAAGATAGTGGCGGGGTTTTCTCCATTTATCCATTCAAAACTTACAAGAACATCTCCATTCGTCAGTCGCTGAAAATCTGAGTGTAACTAAAAAAGAATTGCTCTCCTTAGCTTCTCAGTAATAGATAGGAGTCTTTACTCAAATATGTTTACTGTAATTAATCTCAGGATGACCGTCTCTCGAGGAAAGCTTTGTTAATTAACGACCGTCAACACCTCTTTTTAGCGTTCTAGGAAGATTCTGTTTTACCTCCTTGATCAGTTTAGACTCAACCTGATTTGGATGGTGATAGTCTCGAGGTTCCACACCTCATACATGCTTCGTTCATCATCATAAGTAACCGAAATGGTGAGGTTATTCAAAGTGATATCAAGCGATTGGTTCTCCCTTCGTCGGCTAAGGCCCGTCTTATGTTGGTTTCCGCTTCCAATAGCCCATTTTTCAGGTAAACAACATTTCAAGTAAGAATCTTGGCATTTATAGCTATTCCAATAAGGAGTTCAATTCCCGGAGAGTTGTCACCGATTTCACTGATCCATATCCTCATCAACTCTTTCATTAAATCAATTGATATATTCTTGGATGACCCTATAACTCAATTTAATATGTGTGTCTTATATCCCTTCTTCCTGTATTAATTTTCCATCTCTTACGTTTTGTAGTAGAAGCCGGATTTCCACAAATATGACATTGGTGACTATTTCTTCCACAGAGGGTTCTGGCTCCAATTCATCAGCTGCACTTTGGAGAAAGTAGGTTCGTTGAGCCGCAGTCTGCAAATACTCTTACTGTTTTTCGTTTACTCTTCCCTTGTAATGTGAACACCAATGTTTGCAGAACTACTTGGTTAATACACGTATGGTGTGCTAAGTCGGAATTAACCTGTGTTGGTGATACTTCCTTGCCCTTTGATGTGATCTTTTGCGCGCTAATTATTTCTGGACACATGACAGTAACACACTTACTTCCAAAAAATATACATTAAACGGAAGCCTTGAAGTTCTTAGCTGGATGGTGAAACCGAAATTATAATGTGGATATATGTAATTGATAATAGGAAGAAACAAATGGAGATTCTAATCGATAGTTAAGGCGAAGACATAATAAAGCTGAACAGATTAAAGTCTCAAGAATGGAAGCCAAGGCAGATTTAAATGAGTGATAAGGTTACAATTGTTGTATGTATGAAGCCCGAGCGATTCCGCGGGCTGATTCGTATCTTACCATGACGTGCTCTAAAGTTGGCCAATGGAAATCGCTTCCTTCGTGTCGCCCACGCAAAACAAATGCAACAAATGCAACAAATGCGTCTTGAATCGAGCCGGGAGTGCACGTGCAACTTCGTGATTTGTACGTAAGCTAGCGCGTATACATTTTTCGGCGGCCGTCAAAGGGTGACAAAGTTCAAATATTATAACGTAGTAGTTGAAGTTACAAAGTTACATTCTGTTTAGATATCGTCGGCAGTTCTCTACAAATCTGGAAATTTGCAAATAAAGTTAAATGTTGGTTAATTCTTCGTTTGGTTCCATTCCTACCACAACTCACGCATACCCTGCACATTAGGACCTTTTGCTAGAGCTAGTCCGGACACCAAACACGGGATAGAAGATATCCTGGCGACAAGATCTTATAGATCTTAAGGCGACGTCTTCGACTTACAGGAACGTTTGCGTCAATGGTTACGTCTTGACACAAATAACACGTCCCTTTTCTTTCATCTTCCATCTTCTGTCTTTTATGCTCACTTTCCTGGTCTGAAAACGCTTTTCATTTTCATGAGACTTATTGCAAAAGAGCATAGCAAGGACGAACCACCTATTGGTATTAACTGTAACAGCAGTATGATTGGGCTTTGGCGTGCTTCTTCTTTATCTTTGAAGAACATGATCTCTTCTTAGTTTTATTCTTCATATCCAAACCAGAAAGTCTCGACTGAATTAAAGGAATCTGTTGTTCATTTTGCACCTCAAAATGTTAAAATGTAAGGTATTCAACTCGAGATAAGGTTTTACCATCCTTGTTTTATTTAGTTTGGAGAATACACTTGTTTGCCATGAACGTAAAGTTTCCTCTGGAAGGTTGGACTCAACTAATGGAAACAACCTGATGCTTGGATCAGTATGATTATAAATTTACAGTACTGAGAGACCGAAGATGAGATTATAATGTGATTAACGACGGAAGTTATCCCTCTTGTGTTGCATTAGATATCACTAAGTTTAATACCTACTCGTAGTTCCCTTATGTAAATCTATAGCAAAAGGTCCTCTATTCCAAAAAGCTTCTCTAAAGCTTCAATAACTTTGATAATTTTAAGATATCTAGAGATAAATAAGCATAATTTCGTGAGGTTTAGTTCCGATTTCCATTACTTGCATAAAATACCGAAAATTGCTACTGCCGTGCGAAAGATCAATTTAGGAATATTTCGAATCTTTGACAAGAAGTTTCACCGTTCTCGCCAATCCCAATTACATTTATTAATTTATATTTTGGGAAGTTTGTCTTCCTCTTACTATCTTGAGTACACACTGTTCCTCCGCATTTCGTGCTTAAAGGTTTGTTTGGCCTGCGCGGTGCCAAAGCATTATTGACTCGTACCTCTAATCTCGTACTTGTCATTGTACGTCTCGTTGCTTTTTTTTCCGACACAAACACTATTTTTTTATCAGTGCTATCTAACAGTGCATCCATTATTTTACTATCTGCACGAAGTTCTATCATCAATGCTTCTAAACGACTGAAACTCCAGGTGGAATGAGCGAGTGAGTGAGTGAGTGGAGTTTAAGGGTTCATTTGGGCACGACGACTCGTGCATCTCGGAAGACATCTGTCGCAAGAATTGTTTTGAAGTCGTTCATCTTCTTCATGAAGCATTCTCATAGGTATATCAGCTTTTTTCATTTTATCCATTTTTATTTCCTTTCCTCTAACTTAAATGATTAAAGCAGTGTCCCAGTAATATAGAGGACACAGCTTATTGGGATACCCTAAAAACAAATGACATCCCCCCCCCCCCCCCATTATGGCGGGATCTGATTGTATGTGGCGATATTCCATCTGTTAGGTTGCATTAGTATCGCCAACTGTTCGAAAAATATAACCATGGTATGGCCCATAATTGGTGGTATTGCATCCATTATATTGCCACAAAAGACCTTGTTTTTGAGCCTGTTGCAGAGAAGCCAACCGACTTTTAAAAAAAAAAAAAAAAAAAAAAAAGATTCTACTTAGACACCGTATTAATTAATTTATTAATCTGTGAACGCCATTGTATTGCTCCTGTTTGCATGATTTTGTCTTGAATTGTTTTAGTACGTTATATGCAGTTATAACTATTATTGTTATTTTTTGTGTTCACAGTAATGCATTAAATACATATTAGTAGACTGCGGCAAAATAGTTCCCAGCAGTGAAATTAAATACAACCGAACTTACGAGAGAACGTTTATTCACACAAAGTAGTGCTATGTCAGGTGCAGGATGCTGATGTGTTGGCCCTACTGTCTGCTGTTGCTGTCTTACGTTCAATTGCAATCACGTAAACATACTATTCTGGTACTACGTATTTTGCCGCAGTCTATATGTTACGATATTTAGCGTTCGGAAGCGATTTTATCCAAGTTTAATTGCAGAACAAGATTTGCCGAAGATGAATAGGTTCATCTTGTGTTGTGTAGTAACAATGCTCAAGCATTATTATCGTTTGAGAGCATGTTACTTTAACGCTGTGACATTTGAGGTTAGAAATAATGTTATTATTATGTACGTTGGCAGCACTGCTTTTGGCGTAGTTCCGTCTGCAGTTTAGTGTAATGCCGGCCATATTGAATTCTTGGGAACTCTATAAGCTATTTCTCTACATATGTACCTGAGTCAGAATACCCTATTCCTGCTCTTTTGGGATATTAATTACACATGATTCCATCACGTCTGGAGTCACCAAATGTTGTAAACCTAAATTAAAAACAAAATCTGATTGCTTTTATTTATTTGAAAACTCAATCCTGAAAATGCTCTGAAATTGCCAAATTCAGGATGTAACAAAATTTAATAATCAGTGACGGAAATACTGGAAAGAACACACTAACAGGATGGGAAACAACTGTCTACTAAAAAGAGCCAAAGGAGGCAGACCTTTAGATGGGAAAAGGACAAGGGAAAGACCCGCGAGGAGATGGATTGACGGCATTTATAACTTATCCAAGGAATAAAAGGGGAAATGAACAGGATATTATCCTCTACACAAAGAAGAAGAAGAAGAATATTGTTAATAGTTATCATGAAATGAACAACATTGTCTGCAACGTTTCTATATTGTATAATAACAGATGAGAACTGAAGTGAAAACTAAACATGTGGCATTGATTGCTTGATTTCTAACATCCTGAACAACTTGGTTTATTTGTTGCAAGTATGAGCTTTCTATGCTTGCTGATGAAGCACTTTCAACTGCAGCTGGTGCATTTGGAAGGAAAGTAAGAGTAAAATTATCATTTTTATTTAATATTGCATAATTTATAAGTGTATTCATAGAAGGATGGAGTTCATGTTCAGATCGGACTACTTACGATCCATAAGCACACATAATAATTCTTACCGGAGGCTAATTCCTCCCATGTATGAATCTTGTATCCGACGCGTGACTCGTCTAAAGTGCTTTACATGATAAATATTCCCGGGGTTCGCATAATGTGACTTCATTAACCCTAGATGAAGAATATTGGTTGTGCGAGATATGGAGCATTCGAAGGCCACTTAACGGATAAACCTGAAGGTATCAACTTTTGTCGAGTGTCATTCCGACAATCACGGCGTGTTCTACCCAGTGAGATTGACATCCTTTTTTGGATTTGGTGCGAAAATTGTAACTAGGTTTAGCTGTTGCTGAGCTATAAGTAGTCGTTCTTTCTTTTCCGCTCCTTGTGTTACTTAGTGCCATATAAGTGACTGTGCTGATTGTAGATAAACCGCCATAATTGTATGATTTGGCACGTGTGTTCAGATTTATGCACAGCAGTAATTCTGAAATCTTGTTAATAGGCGAATTAGTTATTAAATAGCCAATTAAAAGAGAAAGAGCACGCACACACACACACACACACACACACACACACACACACAACATTAATGAGGACGCAACACTTTATTGTTTTTGACAGTTCAATGGAACTTTCACTTCTTTTATGAGCAAGCTATATTCTGAACTGTTGTATGGCTGAACCTTAGACCAAGGTGATTGGAGTGAATGGCTCTGCAATCAAACTGTTGTAGTTCATAAAATTCACATTTGGAATATCCTGGATTTTCTAGGTGTTTATGTTGCACACTACTTTCTCTTCATTTTATTATCTGTAACTCAAGGTATAGCTTCACTGATCTAAATCCATTAAGATCTCGGAGTGAAACGTTCCACTATCTGATTGACATCCGATTTTATGGACTAGATTCTCACAAGGCTGTTTCGCTAGGCTCCCTTCGCAGAGTGGATGAAATACAAGGCTATAAAATTTGTTGCGGTTACTGACATCTGTCAGGTTTTTAAGGCTCCAAGGCAACAGCTCATATCGTTCTATTTACTTCCTTTACTATATCTATTACATCCAAAACTTGATATAGAAATTTGAAAGGAAATACAAGTTTTGAGGCCTCTTGAACCCAAAAACATTTTTAAAATAAGATTATATATGTGTTTTCGCGTAGCATAACCCAGAAATGAAAGGTATGAGGTAGAGAAATGAAGAACAAATGATCTGATCTGTAGCACTCACATGACTTTCTCTACCAACGGAAATAGGGAAATCCAGGAAACTAATCAAGTTAAGAGCTGGTGATACGTGTTGACTTTGAAATTGCATTTGCTTTGCATGGCTATGGCGTAAACATTATAATATAAGCACTTACCTGTTTTTCATTCATTCTTGTATTGTCTAAAATTAAAACGATTATTCTTCTATCTCCATGTTAATCGAGATAAATATTGGTAAAAGGTGTTATTACATATGCATGTTCCTATAGGTACAACATGAATAGAAGCTAAGCGATAGTAAAATCGTTCAAGAGCTCATGCTGTAGAATGGCTTTGCACAGCTACGACATACAGAATAACGACTTCCTGTATGAGAAAAGTGTAATTTAAACCACCAGCAAGGAATATCCATATCTCCACGATTTCTTTATTTAACATAAATTGGGTATTTTAACGAAGTCTATATTTTTTTTGGTGTAGTTAGATTTTCTCTATCTCTTACGGTTTACAAATTGTGCAAAAAGTCGTCCAGAATGAAGAGGACTTCATAGGCTATTCGCAGACAATTTATGATATACATTTCATTTTTCATAACATGTCTTAAAATATGTTATTTTAATTAAATTCGTTAAACATTTTTAAGAAAATGACAATTTTTGAAAAGTGTTCCATGTAAAGGGTAGTTTGGAGTGAGGAATATTCTTGAAGACCTTAGAGTCGCATCCTAGAAGGACGCTGAACTTAAGTGCCAAGTTTGGTACTTAACTAATGTCTGCTTTTGGAGTTATGTTGTTCCTACGCAGACAGGCAGGCAGACAGACTTGACAGACAAGACCGGATCAGACAGACTAGACAGACAGACAGACAAGACCGCATCAGACAGACTAGACAGACCAGACCGAACCAGACCGGACAGAAACTCTTTTCTTTACGGATATAGGATGCCTCAAAACATAATATAGTTTCGGTGAAGCCTGTTCATCGAATTTGTGAGTGAAATACAATATTTTCCCTTGTTACTATGCGTAGCAAAGAAATTAAAAATGAATAATGAACGTCCTGTTTGAAAAAATGTATGTATATATTTGAAAATACAAACCATTATTAAGGAATATCTCGGAAGTGGTCATCTCGGGCAGTGCCGAGATAAACAACGGTGTTACCCGGCGTAAACGCCGGAAGTTCTATCGCTAGAAAACTATGTATTATGTTTTGAAGTTTTTCCATCTCGTTAGTTCTGGAACTATATGTCTATGGCTATATAAGCGAGCACTCCTGGGAGTAATTAATTCAGTTGCGCGTAAACCACTGAGAGTTGGTAAGTGCGTTTGTGGTGGAACGAAGTGTTGTTCTTCGAGGGAGTTTGTAACGACTGTGGTATTGTGTAGTGAGTGCTGTTATTGCAACGGATTAGAGACGCTTTGTGTTCCACTTCCTAGCGAGTTTAGTGGCCGCGAAGAAGAGGCAGCGTCGTGCTTGAGAAGCGGAGAAAGTGAAGTGAAATTTGAAACAAAAAAAAAGCTGATAAAGGCCAAAACGGACTCTGGAATGGAGATGAGTGTGAAAACTTAAATACAAATAATGAAATCCCAAATAAGTTTTGACACCAACTCTGTAAACTAGGAGATAAGTGCAACGATCAAAGCCTTGAAAGTTGACTTTATACAGGAATTAATGATATGAAGAGTGAACGAGCTACCAAATCAGCTAAAAGAACGGTTGGACGGACAGACGAATGGAAACAAGAGGATGACAGACTGTGCTGCAACTCTATGCTCAGTAACAGTGCAACCTGTGCACTTGGTCACAATACTTATTATCTACTCTGCTGATGTTAGGGGCCTACAAATGTGGAAGTGGTTTCGCTCTGTACATGTTTATACAGCCGGATTAACACTGCCCCAAGCAGAGCAAGCTGGTGGCCAGCGTGGGCCTGCTAAGCTCCAAAGCGCGCTCTTACTTTCAAGCGTACCGTTTGACACCACTATCTATATCATAGGCAACTCTTCCAACTACTACCGATAGGCTAGATTCTTGTATCATTTCACTCATGGTGCTTAGTTGCATTCATCACCGAAAGAGGTCCTCAATCACTACTAATACCCTACAACGACGCATTTATTCATACTTTAGCAATTGCAGAGATCATTGATAAACATTCTGCTGTTCTCACCCTGGTTTCACAGGGCTATATGGCTTCCAGAGAAGGTAGTTCTACACAACACTGCAAGGAGGTGGGCAAAATTGTATGTTGATTTATAGAATGTGATCTACATCGATATAAAAGAAGAAATCAAACAACTACGTGGATCGGTGGACTCGAACCAATACACAACGTAGGATACGGAAATAAAAAACGCAGAACGTGTGTACTGGGCCATTTCAACCATGGAGACCCTCTTCCTCTGTTCATAGAGAACTATAACGGACATTCTTGCAGCTAATAAGGTTGTTGCTGTAGGAAAAAATTGATTGAAGTGTAGTGTTAGACGTCCTAGACAGGCAATTACATAGGTGCATTTGTTCGCAAACTATAACATTTAAGTAAATGTAAGGGTCTCTAAGGCCTCTAGCGACCAACGGAGGGTTACGATATTCATACTGGGACAAATAGCCACTAGTTAAATCCCTTAATTTTGGAGCATGGTTGCCAAAATAAAAATATACAAGCGCAGCTGAATTCTTTATTTGCTTGGTGAACATGTAATGTAAATTTAAACAGGTTTTGTTGACATTTGGTTGTAGCGTTGGAGGCAGACACAGACAGAGCAGTTGACGATTAAGTTGTATAACAATGCATTGTCCTGCATGTGAGTAGGTTTCGTTACCTATTACACTGACATAATAGTTCCTCATTATAACTGCTAAACGGTGTGCCATAAAACCAGAAGCGTGACAACAAGGTGTGAAAAACTAGGAAATATTGTGCAACAACAGCACGGTGAAATCTGTGTTCTCTGATTTCCATGGCCTTCTTTGTGTTAGGTTTTGTTAAACCATCAGCAAATCTAATCTTAACGGTCAACGTGCAGAAAAAGTGAGGGTATGCATCTTACGAACCATATAAACAATATGGAAGCCAGATAGTAAGTATAGTTTGTATACTGAGGTCCAATATTAATTCATTTCAATGTCTCGCCGCAGACTTGGGTAGCCGATTTCATTAATTCACGGATTCATGAACGGAAAGTTTGCAGTTTAAGTCTTGCCAAGAGCACTGAGGCGTTTTTCCGAGGGTTTCCCCACTCAGCATAACCGACAAACACCAGGGAAGCACCTTAAACTAACCTTTTTAAACGGAGTGAGATGGTGCACGTGATAGCGCGTGTGACTCGCATTCCGGAGGTCGTGATTTTGATCCCCGCGGCCCACCTTCCTGAGTTATGTTTTTTTTTTCGGGGTTTCCCCGGGTTGCTAGGCGGTTATTGGGAATATTAATTACTGTTCACCAACTGAAAGAAAATCCCTAACAGGAATTTACTGTCCTTACTATTTGGAAATACTGCCACAAGGACAGCGGGCGTGTGTGACAGAGAAAGTATGCTACACAAGGAGTAAAGCTATTCAAAATCCTGCCCAAGTGTCATAAACAAGGAGGGTGAGGCAAGGTGTTGGACCCGTGTCTAATCGGCAATTTTCCCCCGCACTTCATTCCCCGGGGACTTTCTTTGTTGTGGTAAACTGTACATCCCGCAAACTTCCCGTCCCTCAATTTCATTTTCACTTCTCCTTTCAGTTCACCTTTATCCTACTTGTCCGTTTCAGGGTTGCAAGTGTTGGCGAGAGTCACGGCATTGCAAAAACTGTAGGGACTCTGTCCTCTGTCTCCTCTCACCTCACTCCTCCTCCCGGGGTGCCATATCAGTGTCATAGGTACAAAATATTTTCAATAAGCCGAAATGAAGTCCACCTCAGCCTTGTCTTGCCTCATAAGTTTGGAATGTTTCCTTTCCATTTCATTTCATGTTTAAGGTCACCATCTATGAAGCAGTAAGATCGTAGGTAGGTAGTAAGAAAGGGCATTGAACACTACTTAAAGGTTAACTTGTCTTGTTTAGATTATAAGTTTTACATTTATAACGAATACCGAGTAAAGCTCAAAAAGCAAAATAAGTGCTGTATTCACAAAAATGCTGTCGGGATTTTTATCCAACATTATAGATTTAAGGTTCCCAATTGTGCCAAAAAGAATTTATACAAAGTATTTTCTCTCTGTTTGGTGTGGGTGTGTCTGTGTCTGCGTGTGTGTTTTAACTCCATAACTCAAAGAAATAATTTGTTTTCTGGGAAGCTAATAAGAATTAAAACTTAAATAAAACTTAATAACTGTGCTAACTTGTGGCTATCCTTATCGTTGTAATGCCATGTGAATTCTTTCTCGTGGTAAGGGATTTACGTAAATGTAATACTATCAAAAATTGGTTACAACTCCTTAAACTTCCTAATACGAAATGGGCATCAGAAAACTGTTCTCATATAATTTTCTTACATAAAGTTTTAAAAAGCTTTAAAGTAGACGAGATGTTTCAATGTTCTGATTTTGCGCCCCAGTAAAAACCTCACTTAGGGAAAAGTGATAACATTTTCTAAATAAAACCTAAGGCACGTGCTATGTTACAAGTTTCATAATCATCAATTAGGCATTTTAATGTAAATAGGCAATCCTACAAACATACGAATATATTAAAATCATCATCTTCATTCAAGGTTTGGAGCCATGGATCCGCTCCGTTCCCATCAATCAATATCATATCTCCATCTTCTCCTCGAACTTCCTATATCTCTTTGCCGATTGAAACGCAGTCGGTCACTGTTCCAGGCAATCTGTCCTTTTTAATCCTCTGTACATATCGTCTCCAGTTTTACTTTTTCTGTTTAATCCTTTCTATTAAGTTAACTAGGTTCAATTCTTCTCTTATTTCTTCATTTGTATTATAATCTATCAGAGTGTCCAGCATCTGATCTTAAAAATCTTATTTCTGCTTATTCAATTTTGTTATTTTCTGTTTTCTGCCTAATGCCCATGTTTCACTTGAATATAGCAGTACAGGGACAGCCAATTTCTGATAAAATTTACTTTGCGTGTCTCTTCTAGTTTTTCGTCTAAGGGTTTTCTTTTTTGTGCCGCATATGAGACTGAATTTAATTAATTTCTTCCTAACATCTTTCTCTTCTAATACAGCGGTTAATTCTGATCCCAAATTAAATGTTGCCACCTTTGTATAATTTTCTTATTTGTTACAAACCTTATTCCTTGTCTTGGTTGTCATATTTTTATTCGACCGGGTTCTTGATTCTTGGGGAATGCCAGTGCCAGAATTTCTCTAGGTTGAATTGCAAGCCCTGTGCTAGAAAAGCCTTGTGATGGGACTGCCATCTCACTGCCTCCAGGCCTGCCCAGTAATGCCTTCACCGCAGCTTATGAGCCATATCTGCCCGTTGTAGGTTAATCTTAGTTTGACAATTAAAAGTATGTTAAAATAAACGCCCTACTACCAGTCATCCTAAACTAGAAAATTATCAGGACATTTTCAGTTGTAAGTTCTGTTTGAAATGGACCAGCTCCTATTGTAATTTCACCTCTGTTTATCACCAACCATTAATGCACACCCAGTTGGAGAATACTCGACTTCATGTAGCGGTGTGCTCTACAGTACAGTGTGCCTCTCGCCGAAACCTTCTAACAGTCTGCAGAAGCTACAACCATTTCAGCTGCATAATCAGCAAAAGCTTTATTAAAGGCAGAATCTCGATCGATTTCACGAGTAATCAACAGAAGTAGTTAGTTTATTCGATTAAGTTTTCCCAGCAAGCCCTCACGACCCTTACCCTAGCCACCAGGGCCACGCCAGTCAAGCAGCAGTACTACTGTAGCACGTTTGGGACTGCTTTGGGTAGAGGTCAATATATGTTTGGGACAGCTAGGTAGGTTGGATGTAACTAGGTTGACAGCGCCAAAGACTGATTATTTCTACCAGACATGTGTGCAGGCAAACCTTGTAAAAATCCGCGTATTACAAATGGTCCAGATGCTCTCCACAAGCATTTCAAAGAACAATTTTATAGCCCATATCCAAAAATACACACTGTGGTAACTATCATTCTGTTAGTGCAACATGGGGCAAAACAAAATTAATTCACATAAAAAGAACTTTTCGCAGCTGTCGTGTAATGATGGGAAACAAATTCAATTAATAGAAAAGTATAAAGTTAATAGAGATAGAAAACTGTCTCCACTACAGTATTTAAAAAAAACGTTGGTTACCAAGCTAAAATATAAGAGCGCTATCTTGACGGAATTTCGAAAGTCATTTTAAAGCACTTAATGTTAAACATAGCAGCATTTTTAACGATACCAGGATTATACTTCCTCCTGGCAGTCCCAGTTTGTACGAAATGAGAGGGAAAATATTGCCGTGAGGTGCACAAATGGCACGTAAGAAGTTGACTACGACAGGCCCGAACACAATGCATGAATTGATCCCAACGCCACACATTTCGGTTGTTTCGGTCCAAACACTCTGCACCTATTTTACTGCCAAGAGTTAGAAAGCCCAGATCAATTCCCAAACTTCCTCTCTATTACAATGAAAATAAATAAAATAAATAAAACACTCGAAAGAAACAAAAAGGAAATCAGCAAGCTGGGGCTTCCTAGCATATTATTCTTGTTTGTGCATTTATGTAGATAAAATCTGCTAACTCACTTTTATAATTGAACAAGAGAAACTAGTTTATGGCCTTCAGCTTGACGTAATCGCTATCGTGTGTATCACCAACGCTGCAATATCCTAGATGCTCTTAATTTTTTATGCTAGCAGCATGCAGCATTGTTCCGGCTTTCCATCTAGTGATGATGCACAAAAGTTGTTCGTGTAGCTAAGAATACGTTGATAAAAACATTGTTAGACTTAATATGTTTCGCTCGAGACCAGCAGATTTTCACGCTTGGCTTCACGCTATTCGCACAGTCATTGTGCTCAGCTATTGTTATGCATCTCCACAAGGACTTCTGAAAGACTGACTTCTTTGCTACCGAAGTACAAACCTGTTTCTTCTACTTCCATGAAATAGATGATTGGTGGACGAATCGCTTTAGTTGGTTGGGTGTGAGCGAAATACTAGTTGCATTACAGTGTCTAAGGATTAGGTTCATTTTTAATTTAATTTTGCTTTGTGTTGCGTATTATATTGCTTGGGAAGGATTTAAAACTTCCAGGGCACCATATCTATTGAATAATGCCTTGATCTTTTCTAAAGCGTACAGGTAAATAGTATTTGGTACTTAAACAGCGTTTGAGAATTAAATTGACCGTCCCAAACTTCCGGCATTACAACATTAGTTTCCATAGTTTTGACTCTTAGACTTCCTACTTGCATGTTATGTTACCTCAAAACTTTAGGGTTATCCAAGTTTTTAATACTGAAAACATACACCTAAATTTGATTTATAGTAACTGATGTGCTTTTCTGCACCTCCACTTAAATTAAGCAAGCAGGTTCGCTTATATTCGCAGAATTTACGTTTACAGTCATTCCAGAAGAGCTGAAACCTAAGGAGGTGAGGAAGAAAGAAAGTAAAACTGTTACATATATACAATGCTTCATTTTAACTGGTTTTGCCACCAATTCGTAGTTTCATATCCCAAATTACACTTATAAGGAAAAAATAGTTATGTATTTATATTTTCAGCATGCTATTGTTTACATAGTTTGATGCATTTTAAGCATTATAAACAAACAGCAAAACTTGAATACCAATGGGGGCAGAGAGAGACAGAGTGAGAGAGAGAAAGAGAGAGAAAGAGAGAGAGAGAGAGAGAGAGAGAAAGAGAAACAGAGAGAGAGAGAGAGAGAAAAAAAAAAGAGAAACAGAGAGAGAAAGAGAGAGAGAGCTGACTTCAGGTTAATTCTGTTGTAGAGTACCTTAGGGTGTACTGTTCACATAATGAAATTGGGCCTGCCCTGTTGCAGTTCTACATAAAATCGTAGATATGGGCAATGTGTACAACCAGGGTTATGTTAAAGGGAAACAGACCACCAGAGAATAGTAAGGTAGATGATTTGCACATCAAATATTTTCTTTTTGCCGACATCACATCATGTGACCTCGAGCGCACCTTCTCGCAATACAGACAGTTTTAAGTGAAAATTGCCGAAGATTTACTTTTGAGAAGTTTAGAAAATATAGGATTGTTACAACTTGGAAGTCCTATGAAACAAGATTGTAGTTGGTAGTATGTCACTGCAGTTGCAGATGCAGAAATGGTAAATCTCGTGGAAAAAGCATATTGTGCGTCAGAACTTGTTAAAAATCAAGTGACTGTTGTCCAATGAAATTTTAAAACACATTTCCGGAAACCACAATCTACTAGAAAATCGAATGGCACAGACAATTTGAGACAACATTTGGGACTCTCGCAAAATTGTGTTTTGTGCGGTATCCCACATAAGTGTATGTCTTCTTCTTTTTTGCAGAAAACAAAATAACAAAACCTACATATCTCGATAGGTTAAAGATTTGTTTGATGCCCCAAGTGTACCAGGAAATGCTGTGTCTTCTTTCGTGCGAATATCACTAGTGATTCTGGATTCAATCGATATGTATGTTTTGTTTTGATTGCTGTCAATGCAGAGAAACTCTACTCACATAAATAAGGACATGGGGATGGAAGGAAGTTTGAAATGACAGTGTCACTAATTTCAGTGCACTTTTGCGTACATAACACCAGAAATTGCAAATTTACGTGTTTTAGATTTTTATTTTCAGTGAACTATTAACGGACATTTTCAAAATATTTTTTTTTTTAATTCTACGGGAACATAAGTGGAATTTCATGGTGGTGCAAAATGGATTTGCAATCCGTTCTTGTGTATCATCACCTTTCTCAACTTTTGGGAAGTATTTTATAAAACTATAGATTTTGTTGATGGAGTTTCGGTATTTCCAAACGTCCACTAGCAATACTAATTAACCGATAGAGTAAATGACATGCATTCTTGGTGAGAGGGCAATTCAAATCATTGGATGAAATTTTTCATTATTTGTGATCATTCAGTAAACGTAATCTGTATGCGTATTTTAATTATATTTTGTCATTTTTAATCATTCAGAAAGCATATTATATTGACCAAATGCATATTTTAAATTGTATATATCCCTAAAAGGTCTTCACGTACCCCAGATTGAATATGTCTTGTTTAGAAATCAGTCGGTTGAAGTACAAGAATGGCGTTTTACAGCAGTGTGAAGTTAAAGAATGAAATCTTTACTAGAAGCGTTATACAAACTACTTCTACTTTCATTTTTATCACTCGTATCCTGCAGTACGTTATCAGAACTATGCTGGAACCTTTCTCTTTATAAAATATTTGCTGAAAGGAGTGTCCTTCTGCTAAGCACTGTTACATTAAACTATTAAAGTTAATTTTACAATAACACATAATGCTGCCTAGCGTTGTTTACAGCTAAACACATAACCTATTACAATTTAAAAAAAAGGAATTGAGTTTTTATTTATGGACGCTCATTAACTGCTATGGTTCTCATCGTCCCATTCTGTACTGGGCGTGAAAGACCTCTTAATTTTGCTCAGAGGCCTCTTTATCAGGCTTGAGGATCCTTTACGTGAGTAATTCCACGACGCAGTACAACCGGCTTTGCTTCCCTTCCGAAGAAGGTCATAATTAGGATTTTTACACCCGAAAAACTTCATCGATCTCCGCCGTGTTTGAACTCGCGATCTCGGTAATCAGACGTTAGCGTGTTACTCCTAGACCACGAAGGACGGCTACAATTTCAACGGCGGTACTATTGATGGACATTATGATAGTCAGGAGATTTTGCTCCGTAAGCGGTCAGGAAAATGTGAAAGCTTCCTGGGAACCCTGTTGCCTGCAATTAGCATCCTGCAACGCCGGTTGTGGCACGTGTAAGTGTTCAGTGTATATTGTTCTAACTGCCTATGAAGTTCCGGTATTTTAACCACGAAGGTGGTAATTAAACATTTATACAGTTTTTCACTTTTGACATTTCAACTTCTTGTTCTTCAAAACGCTGTAGGTGTGAAACATCGTTCCTGTTTTTAGGGTGCGCTGCAGTTTATAGCACCCTACTATATTTTGAGTTGCAAAACTGAAACCCTCTTTGCCGTGAATTTCTAGGCTAGCTTATTGTGAATAATTATATCCGTGGTAAATCACTGTGTAAAGCTCATGTATTGTAACATTAGGCTTCTAAAGTGTTAACTTAAGCTGCAGGAAAAGGTTGTACGTATTAGAGAACAAGGTAACCTATTTGTGTGGTTAAATTAATGATTAAGAAGCATGAAAGGAACATAAGGCTTCTAAAGTGTTATGAATTAAAAATTTGATTAAAATACGACGTGTTTAAGATATTTTATGACAAATTAATGTATGTCATAAATTTTCTGGTGATGTGCTCAGACGCCCTTTACAGTCTGGTTGACTTGCATATCTGGTAAGAGCTAGACAAAATCTTACTGCCCAAAACACGTTGATCTCGTTAAAACATAGGGTTTATATCTGATACATTTCTTTTCTAGAGTAAACCATTTCGGAGATATTCCTTATTAATTGTCTGCATTTTGCAATACCTACACTTTTCTGAAATGGGAAGTCATTATTTTTTCATCTCTTGGCCATGTAAAGAGAAAGACATTTCAATGTCATTAATAGCGACCAGCTCTTAAATGTAGCTTAAAGCCTACTGTATTCTCATATTCCCTTGCACCTACAAGAAAATCAACCATAACATAACTTCTACAAATTATATCGAGTAATACGAAGTAGATAGAGGAATATGCCTTTGTAAGAATAATTACAGGAGAACAGAAAGTCATGTAAGTGCAACACATCATTTTCTTTTGATTCCGTGCTCTAAAAAGCAAACAATATGTGGTGCTTTAAAAACTTTTTGTTTATGCAGATCGCTATAATTAGCAAAATACCTCTGAAAAAATCTGATGTGTTGCACTCGCATGACTTTCTCTACTCTTGTACTAACCATTCTCACAAACTCTTATTCCTTTATCTTCATGTTAGTTAAGATAAACATTTGTGCAAATTATCTTATTGCTTATTCCCTTGTAGGTGCAAGGGGAATATTATAATACAGTAGGTTTTGTGCAATAGTCAAATCTTTTAAAGCTTTGAGATTCCGTTCTCTTTGCACACTTAACATTTAAAAAATGAACAACATTGTTTCATTTCACGTAAGTTTTAAGTTTTCCGAAACTCACACACATGACAAGGAATATCTCCGAAATGGTTCAGCCTGTAAGAAAATTTATTTGGACATAAATTGTATATTTTAACAAGATATATAATTTTTGTGTAGTATGATTTGGTCTATCTCTAACGGTTTAGTGAGTGAGTGAGTGTATCGGGTTTAGGGGCCCGTCGACAACTTGGTCATTAGGGTCCTCTAACACTTTACCAGTTATGCAAAAGTCGTCCAGAGTAAATACAACTACAGGGGCTATACCCAGAAAATTCAAGATACACATTTCATTTGTCATAAAAATATATCAGACATATGACATTTTAATCAAAATCGTTAGAGCCATTTTCAAGAAAATCAAAATTTTCGAAAAATTTTCCATGTAAAGGCTAGTTTAGGATAGGGCTATTTTCATAAAAATCTTCGTATCGCACCCTTGAAAGACATCAAACTTAAATACCAACTTTGGTTTTAACCTACTTTTGGTTTTTGAGTTACGGTGTCCACATACTGATAGACGGACACACACAAACACACAAACACACAAACACAAACACAAACACAAACACACACACACACACGCACACACAGACCTTTTTCAAGAAATGCTTTTTTTGGATTCAGGGGGTCTCAAAACATATTTCCGGTGAAATATCCACATCGAATTTTTGGGTGGAATACGACAATACTTCCCCTACTTACCAGTAGAGAAAGTAATAGAATATAGTTTATTCATACATGGTTAAAAGGGTTATGGAAGTGGTATGTTGCTGCAATTCTTTGTATAAGGTGTACGGAAAATGAAATCAAGTTTTACTTACAATTCTGCGTACTTTTTGTAAAAGAAATATTTTATTTGTTAACGACGCTGTCAATTGCCAGAAATATATCAGTGCCGCCGATATGCTAGAATTTCGTCCCACAGGATTTCTTTTATATGTCGCTAAAATATATTGACGTGGGGCTGTCAATTCTAAGTACACTTAAAAGCCATCAGTATGGGCTGGGTTTGAACCTGGGACCTTGGGATCAGTAGGTCAGCGTTTAACCAACCGAGCATCCAAGACCGACGTATTAATTTACTTTCACAAAAGTAAATACCCAACTTCAGTGAGACCTGGGCGTAAGGTTACCTAATTCTCAGGCATTCTTGCATAGATGGTATCAGGAAGAAATTTGTCACAGGCTTCCCTTGCTATACAGAGGACATGGCAACCATCGGCTCACCTCGCAGTTTTCAAAAGCAATGTTTCAGCAATGCAATTAATAGGTATCTTATAAAGCATTCACTTGTAAAATTGCAATCATATTGCAGTAGTAGACTTTAACAAGATCAGCTACACCAAGCACGGAAAACAGATGTTGCTGTTTGCACTTAGATTTGTAAGCAAAGTACCCAACACTGGAATCGCTTTTAATTTAATTTGGTGTTTTTATTCCGCATAGGCTAAGTGAGAATAAGACTCAAGTCGTATTTTACAATTTAGGCGCTTTCCTATGATTTGTAATACATAAAATGCACTTGTTTTTGATACGTTGAATCTTATTTTTAATTATGATTCATAGCTTAATCGAAACAATAAGAATAAGGGTATATTTTCTATAGGTGCACTGAAGTTTCATTTTCAATATCTGCCCGTTAAGGTAGAAGGATTGCTGAAATGCCGTTTAAGCTTTCTAGCCGTCTTATAAATGACAATTTAATTTGCTTCTCTCAAGAAGGAGTTTTATCATAAATTCCATTAGGGTTTTTGTATAGTTTTAATAAATGAAACAGGGAATACGCCTGCCTTAACTATCAATAATTGAAAATGAAACTTTTAGGTGCAAGGGGAACATAAGAATACGGTATACGAGTACTTTGAGCAATACTCAAATCTTTTAAAGCTATATGAAGGGTTTGAAATTGCGTTCTCTTTCGACGGCCAGCAGTGAAAAGTGAATAACGGCTTTCCATTTCAGAAAAGCTTAAGTATTGCAAAACTTACACAAATAAAAAGGAGTACCTCCAAAATGGCCACAAAAATGCGTTTGGACACAACGGGCGTATTTTAGCGAATATACAGTTTTTGTATAGTAAGGTCTGGTCTATCTCTTACGGTTTACCAGTTATGCAAAAGCAATCAAGAGTAAACAGGACCATATAGACTATCGCCAAAAAGATTAAAATACACATTTCATTAGCCATAAATGTAACGTATTTAACATGACATTTTAATCAAAATCGTTTGAGCCATTTTTGAGAAAATCAAAATTTACGAAAAATTTTTCACGTAAAGGGTAGTTTGGGGTATTCTTATATTCCTTAAAAATCTTCATGTCGCATCCTTGAAAATTGTTAAATTTAAATAGCAACTTTGGTTTTTAATCGACTTTCCGTTTTTGAGTTATGCTGCTCAAAGACAGACATGCACAGACGCACAAAGACACAGACATACATAGGACCTTTTTCTAAAAATGTTTTGTGTTTGAATTCATAGGGCCTCAAAACATATTTCTGGTGAAATCTAGACTTTAAGTTTTGGGTGAAATAAAATACTTCACCTACTTCTATACTGTCCAAACCTGCATTTCATTTCTTTGGTATCTTAATTGGAGAATGGTGAAGAGAACTTTTCAACAGATTTATAAATTACATTGACATACACATTATGACTTCTCTTTTACCTCCAGTGTTATGACCACAATTTTCAATAGCACATTTAAGAGTGAAAGAGAGGCAAAATATCCATTTATAGCCGTTAAGATTGGAAAGTGAACTAAATATTTTCCTTGTATACTTTATTGCCTGGACCCAAGGATGATGGATATGCCAACCATGCAGATGTTGTCTGGCACATAAAAGTGCTGAAAATTTTCCGCTATTACATTGTTTGGAATTCTTTCTTTAAAGGCCATTATGAATTGAGGTAGATTATGGCAAGGTCGAAATACTTGTTTGTGGAATAAGCTGCTCTGTGGTATTATTAAGATGCAATAAAGTAATTTGGTGAGCGTAACCACTGATTGCATATTGAGCTGCAGCATTGAACAAATAATGGTTTATGGGTATGCCCTAATTACTAACAATATTTGAAATTGAAAGTGATTCGTACCTTATACTTGTTTTTAACCGTTATACCTACATTATAGTTCGTGGTTGGTGCATTTTATAACAGAGAAAGGTTGATAACCTTAATTTTGATCCGAAAATGAGGTAGGCAGAATGATCTGTCATTGCGTCATGCTTGAAAAGTTCCTTTTGACACAGTTTTAGTTTTGTATTGCTGGTCTGGTATAGGATCTATTTTCTGGTTAGATGAAACTCGAGAAATAGGCGCGCATGAATAGATATGCATAAAACAGTAACCAAATCGTCATGTTTCTGTAAACACTAAATTAACAAGGGCACACATACATAGCTAAATATTGAAACCTATCAATGTTCGTACTTCATAATACGTGAATATGAATTGAATATAAATTATTAGAATTAACTTTCAACGTCCTCGGAAAACCAAAAGCTAAAGCTAGCACAGCATGGTAGTAATTTTTTAGTTCATATTTACACTTTTTGAGTAAGTTACTGGCGACGCCGTGGCCGAGCGGTTAGACCGTTTGCCTACCATCTAAGTGGCCCAGGTTCGATCTCAGGGACCCATATGTTATATTCGTGGTGGACCAAGTGGCATCTGGGCGGGTTTTCTCCGGTTTTCCTGCCATTTTTTCTGCCAACTGCTACATTATCGCCTTTTCATTAATCCATTTTGCCTGCATTTCACACTATCCTCTTCTTCACTCTCATACCTTGAGCTGGGCTGAGCAACCGCTTCCAGGTCTTCACTCTCCGGTCCATAGGTTCTTGTGCTCCCCGACAAGCGACTGACTCTAGACACAGACTTGTAAGTTCAAGGGGATGTCAGTCCTCCATACGGGAAGGATAGTCTGATAAACAAGTAAAATTTTTTTTGTTCTATTTTTGCCATGTTGATATTTTCACAATCAAGCCGTTTATTTTCTTTGAGATTTTCAATTTACGACAGTTGGAGTTTAAGATATAAAAAGCATTTTCTTGATATGAAGTATAGGTTTGGATTTAGAATTTTAATCATTTGGTGCATTTGATTTTTAGAAATTGAACGGTCTGCACAATTGATTATTATTTTGAGGAAACGTTTTAGTTTATGGAAAAATCAATATTGAATTGGAAACACTATTTGGAATATAATATGAATATGAATATTTTGGAAATGTTCATGATCCGGGACATTTTTAAAGTGACTCGAAACTTTTTAAAATTTATTTTCCTCATAATTTGGAGAAGTGGAAGTTGAAACTTAACTTTATAAAATTTTAGATTAGATGAAACATCCCTACATTGGTTTTTACAATACATTACAGATTGGGTATGCTACTATTAATTTGTGGTGGTTGAACTCGAACGACCGAAGAAAGAGACAATACAAATCACAACAAAACTTAAAAAAAAAAAAAAAAAAAAAAAAAAAAAAAAAAGGCACAAAAAGTGTCTAAAAAGAGCAAAAGGCTATGAAAAATACATATGCAAGTAAACTAATGATTCTTCTGCGATGAAAGGTAAAATAAAATTAATACATTTAAAATCAGAGTACATAATATCAAATCCCATGAATACCTTTAAATGACATAGAAAGCAAAAATTCCAAAATTGTTATCATAACATAAACCTATTGGAGACAGAGTAATGCGCAGATGCAAACCGAATACATGATTTCGCTGTGATAGAAGAATAGGCCGCTTTCCTCATTTTTGGATGAAGAAGTAAAGCGGTGGTCTGTGAAACACTTAAATCTGCACTGTATATAGGGGTGCGTTTGTGTATTTGGGAAAATATACCAGGTGAGTCTTCTCATCCTGCGGATTGAGAAGTTATGTAGTCACGACAGTCTGCTGCATCGTGTATCAATATCGGTCGAAACGACTGCTTTGCACCGCGGTACATAAAGTGTGGCCCGTTGGACTGCGGTAGTGAAAGTCCCAGGTTCAAGTACTGCTACTTGACGATACTTTTTATGTTTAATAAATTTAACGAGAACGAGTTTAGCATGGGAGTGTTGTTTCACTTAATTAGTCTAATTATGAGTTTCATGAAAACACAGACTTACTTGTTAGAATATGCTTTGATGAAGATCATAAATAAAAATAACATTGTAGTTATAACTTACAAATATGAGACATCATTATATAATATTTTACTACTTAAAGCTATTATTTCATACAAAAGAGAGCCAATACATTTTTGAGAGTTTGAAAACTGCAGTACGTACACACAAATTAGACAATGGCTGAAACTTCGTATTTAAGGGCAAATTTTCTCGGAAAGATCACATTAATTTCCCAGAAGGTTCTCAAAACATCAGCAGGCATGAACAAAAACCACATTTATTCGTAGGCGTGATTTGAACTTCCGATCATCATCGTGACTTTCCAGCATGTTCACCATTGCGCAACTAGAGCACGTTAACAAGGAGTACCACCGTAGGCTGCTGAATGCGGTGTCAGCACCTGCTGTTCGCATCGTCTGTAAAATACAGAGTTGCCCTGTTACCAATCCGCAGGATGAGAAGACTCACTCGGTATATTAATACATTTAAAATTACCTTGGATCAATGGGATCGGCCGAAAAGTGAAGACTCCGTCATTAATGTAAATCGATTCTTAAATACCTAAATGAGCGCAGCTGTTAGGAAGGCCATCGGAGCACACAAAGAAGCAAACTAGTTTATTTATAAACCATGACAATTCAGAGATCAATCTACTGCACAGGAGAGTTATGCAGTAGATGTTTTTCACATAGAATATTTTTCGAAAAACTCTTATTTAATCAAATATTTTGAAAACAAAAAATCACATATTTAAGATATTTTCGTGGCAAATAAATTTTATCTAAGTAGGCTCTGAAGTTTTCCTTCTGAATAGCTTTTACATAACTAATAAACCGTAAGAGATGGGCGGACAAATTCTTACTACACATAAAATCTAGAGCTTGTTAACCACACAGGTTATATCAAATGTTTGTGTAGTTAGCCATTTCTGAGATATTGCTTGTTATTGATTTGGATTTTCCAACTCTTGTACTTCATTGAAATGGGAAGAGGTTACTTTGTCTTCGTGCTTTTATTTGTTTAACTTTCTAAGCCATGATTTAGTGATCAGCACTTACAAGTTTTGAATATCGCTTAAAGCATACAGTATTCCTCTAATCCGTTGTGCCTACAAGAACATCTATAATAAAACAATTTATGCAAATGTTTAGCTCCGTATAAAATAGATGGCGTTTTTAAGAATAGTTGTACAAGAGTGAACAGAGAGTTGAGTGAGTGCAATACAGGCTTTTTCCGATGAATTTCAATACAGTATAATTTAATTTAATACCATGTATGTTTAGTCCTGGAAGAAAAATACAACCTCTTCAATACCCTATGCATGAGCAAAACTTTGGAGTTGATACTGAAACACATTTTGAATGAATAACGAATCGCATAACCAAGTTAATTACTATTCATCACTTCAGCTGAATGATACAGCAACCCGTGCCGGCAAAACAGCAAGCATGCTTTTCAGTCACTTTTGGCAAATTAAATATGTACCGTACCTTTTAAACCAGCAATGTCTGACGTTTGCGAAAAGGTGAGGTTGGATTTACCTCCTTCCACCAAACGCGGACTTTGCCACTCCAACACACAGATGTGTATTGTGTTACAACGGCGGGTTGGTTAATGTACAAGTTGCCTGTGATTTACCAAAACACTTTCAAATCTTATGCGATAAATATCTTCATTAATGACTTCTTTGGTACTCCTTACGTTTAAGAAGTCCATCAATATTGAGTGAAGTGCATGGCCTTAGAACATACACCAAGTGATCGTTGCGTAACATATTGCAATACACACTTCTAGTATAGTTCAATTTCTAGAAACTCTGTTGGCAAATATATGTAGAGCTATACTCACTTTTATACAAATTATTCTTGCAAATGCTTATTTCTCTATGTACTTCATTTTACTCGACATAAGAATTTTCAGAAAGTATCCTAATGCTAATTTTCTTGTAGGTGCAAGGGGAATGTGGAAATATAGTAGACTTTAAGCGTTACTGAAATGTTTTAAGAGCTGGGTGCTATAGGATGTCTTTAAAATTCCGTTCTCTTTCCGAGATCAATAGATAAAAAGCGAGTAAAATTCCTATTTGAGAAAAGTGTAAGTATTGGCAATTTCAAACAAATAATTTTTTGAATTAACGTCCTCCAACATTGTGTCATATTGGACGAATGAATGAAATGAAATGGATGAAATGATGCTCAAATGAGCCCGAGGAGCTTTAAGTTACCCGACATTCGTCCTCTCAGGGTAGGCAAAACCTCGGGAAAAACCTTACCCGGATAACTTACCCTAAGCGAGATTCGCGACCTCTTGAACGTGAGGCAGACACGCTAACCATCACGCTACCGAGGCGGGCATTCAAACAAATAATAAAGAATATCTCGGTAACATATCACTCAAAAGAAAAAAGTGTTTGGTATAAATTATGTGTTTAAACGAGATCCACATTTTTCTCTTGTTTGGTAAGCTTTTGTCTGACTCTTACTGTTTATAATTTATGGAAAAACCGCCTAGAATGAAGAAGTCTTATGAAGAGATTCCCAGAAAATTCAACTTATGACAGCAGATTCACATGATTCAAACATTACTCGAAACATGTTGACGGTCTTGTCAATTGTCTATTGCAAAACAGCAGAACTGAACTTTTAGGAAACTGATCTTACAACTATTTCAATGAAATGAAATGAAAAAGGCTTCTCCTTCAAAAGCTCTCCACATGAAACATTCCAGGGTACTTAAATAGACTACTTTTGGAGAGTACGAGCAGTAATAAGTTCGTATACATTAAACTGCTTCCCATTTGCTTGAACTTGACGTTTTGATTGGATAAAAATGTTTCCGGAATAACCAGTGCCTAACCGCAATAAAGCATGTAAGATATGAGCTACCTGTTCCAAAACCTTGGTCCGTTGGTATTGGCACGTGTCTGCAAAAATGCAAGGCTCCCAGATGCAGCTGTCTATGTAATTATCACCGATACGAGCTATGGTTTCCTTCCGCAATGACTTAAGGATAACTGAGCATAAACTGCTGTCATCTTGACATCTGTTTTGTTTCTCTCTCTATTCTCTCTCTCTCTCTCTCTCTCTCTCTCTCTCTCTCTCTCTCTCTCTCTCTCTCTCTCTCTCATTTCCAGCTAGAAGAGCTTTTCGCTCGCGAGGAGAATCTACCATTTGACTACCATTGCCTTCTGCACTCTTGCAAATCCACAGAATAACGTTGCCGTCAGTCACTGTCCTATGCGTGTTAAATACATGGATGGTATTGGAATGTACCTACATAGTTTTTACAAGCCACTGGCGTGCTTTTTAATAGGTTCCTCTTTACCTTCCCTACTACGTACACAGAACACAAATAGTAATAGCCATCGAATTCCGGTTGCATTCTGTAGATGCGTGTCTTCTGATATCGGTCTCCACCAGTTTGAAGGGGGACACCTTACCTTCCCTCCCTTCCAGTTGAGGCAGGTGGCTATACGTATTCTTAATTAGTAGGCTTAGCAGTCCAGCTATATTAAAGAGGAATCAAGTTATCGGCGTTCGCAGTGCATGTGACGGCACAGGGTGGGGAACCTATTCTGTCCGTCTTCTCTACCGACAAAGCATTCTTTTGATAGCTAACCCACTAAGCTTAGTAATTAATCAATGTGTTGACAACACCAACATAGATATGCTCTATTGGTGCAAGGTGGAGTAAGTTGTGAATATATTGTACTCCACCTAACAACTCGATAGCGAGTTCACCTGAAAGAAGACATGTTTTGAAATTCCTTGAACGCCCCCCCCCCCACCCCAAGGACATTTTTAAAAACGTGTGGGTGGGGCTGTCTGTCTATAAACACAATAATCAAAAACGAAAAGCTGTAAGTATTTATTTAACTTCAGGATCTTCGAAGGATGGACCCTAATATTTTTAAGAAAATCCTATATCCAGACTACCCTTTGTGTGGAAAAATTTCCAAAAATTGTTTTTCTCAAGATGTTCTTAAAGTTTTTGATTAAATTACCATATGTTTAAGGTGTTTTCATGACACAAATGTTCCCTTAGTTTAGGGTCCTCGCCTACTGCATTCGCCAGTTCTAAGGAGGACTGGAAAACCTGAAAAAGCAACTAGCTCAGTCAGGAAGGTCCTAACCGGATTTCAACCATGGACCTTCCGTTCAGGGATCTGTATCTTAACGTTAAGACACGCGTGTCTGTCTTTTCAATATTTCTCAACCATGAGAATTGAAGTTCTCCGCTTTTAATTTTTCTACTTGTACTCTCTGTATACCACTTACGGGTGGTTAGCAGAGCAACCATTGTATTCCATCCAGAAATGCGTAACAACATTTCACCGGAAATACATATTTTGAGGTGCCACAAATCCAAAAGAGCATTTTAGATGAAAGGTCCGCGCGCATTTGGCTCTGAACACCCTTACCCGAAAATGAAATATTTGATAACCAAACTACGAGTAGATATTTAAATTCAACACCTTCAGAGGATGCAACACGAAACTTTTCTGGAACTCCACAAGCGTGCCACGGTTTGAGTTTTCTCGAAGGTTCAGGAGAAAGCCCTTTTGTGTAATCACTTCCATTGTTGTCAGTCACGTACACCCAAACAGTTGCGCGAGGCAGCCTGACCTTGAACACCTTCGCCCCCTCGTAACGTGACGCAGCCAGGCCCCAACAGTCCTTTGTTTTGCGCCGAGCCCGTCGTCACAATACTTTATTCAAATAAATGTGTGCGCCATTTACTACTTCCGAGACACTTGCTCTTATTCGCTGTAATTTCCGAATACGATATTTTACTTTCAAGTGCTAAATCGTCATTTGCTTTATCTATTTATTTCTCGTAATATAGAGTGGAATTCAAAGCCATCATATAGCGATGCAACATTTTAAATCTGACTGTCGCTTAAGTCCCATGCATCTCCTTTGTACCTACAGCGTAATGTTTTTCAACAGGATTTCTATTATTTTTTTTAACTAACAAAACGTACATATAGGTGCACCTTTGGACTAGAATAGGTAATGTGAATGTAACTCGGTTTTTTAATGTTTCTTACATCGGTAAATCTAATTCGTGATGGATATGTTCCGAACTTTCTTCACTGCATTTATACCAGTTTGTGGACACTTCACTTTCGCTGTCTTTTATGTATGATAGGTAGTATTAGTATTATAATTAGGTAGTATTTTCTTCTACAGGCCATTCCGCTTGTTCCAACCTCAGTACGTCCCTGCCTTCATCTTCCTGGGTCTCATCCACCAATAGGTTTATAATTTAAAATCTTATTGCAGTGTTGTATTCGACCCAAAAATTCGCTAGATTGCACCGGAAACATATGTTTTGAGGCCTCCTAAATAAAATAAAAAATACCTAATTAAAACAATTTTTAGAAGAAGGTCCGTGAGTGTCTGTAAACAGCATAACTCAGAAACGAAAACTCGGTTAAAAACCAAAGTTGGTATTTAAATTTAATATTTTTTGAGAACGGACACGAACATTTTGAAGAAATGTGTGTGTATATATATATTCAAATTTTCTTGAAAATTTTGATTTTCTCAAAAATGCTTGTTACGATTTCGAAGAAAATGCCATATGTTTAAGATATTTTTATGGCAAATGAAATGTATATTCTGAATTTTCTGGCTATAGCCCAGTAGTCCCGTTTTACTCTTGATGACTTTTGTATAACTGGTAAACCGTAAGATATAGATCAAATCTTACTAAACAAGAAAATGTAGATCTCGTTAAAACACACAATTTATGTCCATTTTTTTTTTGAGTGAACAATTTCGGATATAGTCCTTGTTATTTGTGTGAGTTTTGCAACACTTAAGCTGATGTTTGTGGTGAGTACTTTGTACTACGCCTAAGATCCGAAATTCACATTCTGTGTATCATAATTGGTTGGCACACATCAAAGTAAGATTACATCAAATTTGAAACAATTTTGTAATACTCTTTTGTAGAGTTCAACGTTCGTTGATGACCGTGTCTGTCACACGAAATTCTTCTTTTTAATCAAAGCGCCTTTGTAGGAAAGGATGGAGTAGATAAAAAACAAAAAAGAAGGATAAAACTTCAAGGTTCTTGACTTGTTCAAAATTCCTGATGGCGCACTTCAGCAGTAACGGCATGTAAAGCAAACTTCTGTTATAAAACACATGCGATGACAAGTCATCTGTTTCTCTCTTCCTTGACCACCGGCATTGAACTTTTCAACTGGATTAAATTAAATTAACTTACACAGCCTTGTCTTTAAGTTCCAGGACATGTCAGATATGGTACGTTTTAACTGCGGCTTAATAGGAAGAAAAGAACGCCTAAAACAGGAAAATAATCTTTTTAAATTATTTATTTTTGGTGGATCAGCAATAATGGTATACAGCCAAGATTGAAGTATTGGTAAATACAGAACGTTTGGTTCTTCTAACATAGTGATGTCTAACATTGTATCTTTGGAGGAGCTTACTAATTAGCTGCTATTCACTACCTCCTTCAGTCAGAGGGTGAATCACCTCTTGTCTATGACGTGTAGTAACACAACCGATCAGTCAGTATCCAGTGACAGACACACACAGGCGATTCCATGGCAGTTTCTAAGCAACAACTTGAATTTTCTGGGATTGTCCTCAGAAGACCTTTTAATTTTGAATCATTTTTGCATAAATGGTAAAGAGTAAGAGACAAAGGTTTTCTAAATAAAAAAGAGGATCTCTTTAACACACAATTTGTCATTTTTGGTGAATCATTTTCGAGATACTCTTTCACTGTTTGTGTGAATTTGCATATACTTATACTTCTCTCAAATATACTATTCGTTTTTTTTATCTCTGTCTTGGAAAAAGAACGAAATTTCAAAGGCATCCCATAGCGACCAGCTCTTAAAATATCTGATTATCGCTTAAAGCCTACTGTATTCCCATTTCTCCTTGCACCTACAAGAAAATTAGCAATAAGGTATTTTCTGAAAATACTTATGTCGATTAATATGAAGTAGGCAGAGAAATAAGCATTTGGAAGAATAGTTTGTATAAGAACGAGTATAGCCCTACGAGTTTTTGAACCATATTAAACGTCTGTATCGCAATAGGTTACGCGACGATTACTTGGTGGATCTTATAAGACTATGCACTTCGACTTTATCGCCAAATATTGATGGACTTCTTCAACGTAAGCAATACAAGGAAGTCACTAATAAACAAATGTTTATCGTATAGGACTTGAAAGTGCTTCCGTAAATCAAACGCAATGTACATGTAACCAACCCGCCACATGATGCACGTCTGAGTGTCAAAGAGTGGCAAAGTCCGTGTATGGTGTAAATCCAACGTTCCTTCTTTCGCAAACGTTGGACATCGTCGTTGTTGTTGTAGTGTTTAACGCCCGCTTTTACTACTACGGCACCGCAGGCGGTGGCACTGATGACCCATGGAATGAAGATGGAGCATCGGTGGAATGAGATGGCGGGGGAAACCGGAGCACCCGGAGAAAACCCGCCCTGACGCCGCTTCGTCCACCACAAATACCACATGCGGGTCCCTGGGATCGAACCAGGGCCGCCTAGGTTGTAGGCGGGCGCGCTAACCGCTCGGCCACGGCGCCGCCGACATCGCCGTTCTAACTTATTGAGCTATACACTGGGGATATAGGAACCCAAATCCAAATGGTCGCCGCCTCTACGAGTGCATGAACAATAACAATTTACACATGTTAGCTCCAAATGAACCAACCTGTTATTCACATGTGTTCATTCCTTCCAATTTACTAAAAATATTCGGCTGCCGGCATGCATCACAACTTGAACAGCACTCGTTTAAGTTCACTTCAGTTTTAACTCACTTTCAACTGCGAACTAATATATCAATGCACTCACCAAGACTGATTAGGTAAAGGTTTTGTTCAATGCAACAGGTTTTAAGCAGCACTGCATTTTAATCTGCATATCATCCTGCAACAATAGTAGACATTGAGAATGCTGTCAAAACCTTCATTAACAAATCACGAATGGGTAAATGAGTCAACAACTTGTTTCAAAAGATCAAGGCCTAACTTCTAGTAACCTTAAATATTCCGCAATTAACTAAGGTAAACATCATATTCAACATAGTTACATAGAGAAAGACAACCTGGGGAACAGGAAACAATATTATACACATGGTTAAGCATGAGCTAGATTAATTTCGGCTTAAATCTTATCAATCTTCCCTGTCAGCTCCCTCCAATCGTCAATAAAGTAGATACGTACAAACAGTGACGAAGGATGTAAGGTTTCAATGGATCCCATCTCATTGTGGAATTCAAGGCAATAAGAGAGTTGACTTTTTAGCAAAAAAGGTTACCAAAATAGTTGCATCAACAGTACACTTTCATTCAATTCGGCCAAACTGCGCATAAACAAATCATTCAAAGACGAGTTCAGACAACAAAGTGCCAACAAAAAGTGGTCCAGCCTTCTGACAAAGAAGCACCACATACCAGATTATCCAAGAAGAGATATGGTTGCTGTAGTACGGATCGCCACTGGACGATTGCCTCGCAGCTCATCTCTATAGGCTCCATATCATGCCGGGTTCTACGAGTGTCTTTTGTGAGGAAGGAGATTCATTTATGTACTGGGAACATGTCAACAAGTGCAGTACTTTAAGGTTCTAGGAGACAAATACCTCTGGAGAGCATTCCATGGTGTTTATCTTTCCGAGCATTTCACAATTTAAACAGTAAGTTGCTGTGATGGTCTCTCCCTTTGCAAGGTAATCTGTGCGGATGATTGCATGACTGCCCCAAAAAACTTGGGGCATGAACTTGCCTGCTGATTTGCAATTTTGCTTACTGACAGGAATCAGCGTACTTTCACGCTATTTTCATGGTTTTGGCCTCTGGATTGTACATATAAATTCAAGATAAAGACGAAACAAATCCTCTTAATCCTATTCCAACACTTTAAATATGTCTTAGAAAGTAATCCGTATTTGTTTTTGAAAATGTTTAGTAAAACCGGAACTAAAAAGTGCAGATATTTTTACATATGCAGTGTGTCAGAATAATTTTCCATGCACACCATTACTGCTCGTCTGTCTTCTAGGATTGTATCTTCCAGGATTTCTTTGAGGGACATGTGGCCACTTTGGGAGTTCTTTTTCCACTTCGGAATAATGATGGATTATTGTTTTCATAAATAGCTAACATTTCAATATCTCTTCATGAACTTACTGGCGCTATTACCCATAAAAGCAGCCATTTCGTCATAGTGCTAGTCTCAACCTTCTCTATCGTACAATTTAGTCAATTCTGGCACAACCAAAAGAAAAGAAAGTTACCTTAGGGCTTCCTTTATTTAAAGGCTGCTTCTTGGACAAAGCGTAACAATAACATTATTAATAGCAACATATCTAAATAGTTGTAGAGAGCAATAAAAGTAGAACAGTCATACTATGATCAGTGTAAAAAGGAAGAAATGATGTTTTGATAAGAAGACAAAGCATTTAAATTGAATGAAGTTTTTAAATTTTAGCAAATATTAATTTGGAAAAGATTGAGGTATCCAATGAGTTCTGAAAACTCACGATATGGCTTGGGGAAAGCCAGTAGAAGAAGACAGAAATAATTATAAGGTGATTTTTTTAACAGAGCTATTGATCCCTTCAAAGCAAATTTCGAATAAATTTAATGTCTATAGTGGCTAAGCCTAACTCCTTGAACGTTAAATAAACCACGTAATGAGCTGATTTTCTCAAATATTACACTAAGGGAACCATGGTGACTGAGAAAATTTCTCAATAAACCACAATATCTTGCGGCATAATTAAATGTTCACTATGCTTTCTCGTATATAATACACTATTTTATCCTTTTGCGAAAAGGTAGAACTTTTTTTTTTTAAAAAATAAATAACTAAAATAAAATGTAAAAAGAAAATAGGAATTGGAGTGGTTAGTACACAAGTTGGTAAAAATATGCACACAAATGCGAAAACAAACACGTTTTTGTCACAGTTTATGCTGAACATCCGTGGTGTGAAAACACAGCGTAATAGTTACTTAGTAACAGGTTTTGCTGGTTTGCTGTAAATGGCTAGATAGCACGTTCAATGGGGGTTTTCCCTCACCATGAAATGGTAAATGTCGGTAACTCTAAGATCTATGGATCAAGTGCTACTTTTAGCTATCATTAAACGTGATTTCATTCATAGTATGAGGTAATACAAAAGGGCTAAACTACTGTAAAGTAATATCCCATTCAGTTTTCAAGTAAGCGTTAAATACATCATTTTAAAGAAAGAATAAATACATCTTTCATGAATAAGATGTGGGATGCAAAAGATGCTTGCTAAATTTGTAGCTAAATGACACTACTGCATGGTTGTAGCTAAATAACACTACTGCATAGTTAGAACACTAAAGACTTCATCGCTACCTCACCAACTTAATAAAAGATAGTATAATATTGTGACAAAATCGACAAAAGACCTGGTCCAAATTACTTTTTTCTCACTTTATTTTCTTCTAAAACGTTTACCCGAATATACAATTTTCTTTTAACTCAGTTTAGAGTCTATTGTGATGCTACAACTCATAACTTTACTTTGACTTAAGCTTTTCACTGTCTTTCTGCACTATCTCTGTGTCTCACACACTAACTCTGACGATTAAATCACTCAACACTCATTAAACTTGTTCACTTCGACGCGACGTATCTTCACGACGACAGTAAGACACACAGCTGTCTTTCACTCACTGACACACGACGACCAACTCATGTCTGTAACCGTAACTCGCTAGGTATTGTCTTTCTACTTCGCCTCCTTATATAACGGGGACAACGTCACATTGTTCTTTCTTGAACTTCTACAAACACACTGACTGCCGGACACTTCTTGAATGTGCCAGCAATCCTTTGTTGTGCGCCACGCTCGTTATTGTAAGTCATATGCTTGCTCGTGTGAGTGGTGTGGGGAAATTTGACCTTGTGCACCTTTGTTACGCGCGTAGCATGGCTTGGGATGCCTGGCCCCAACCATCCTTTATGTTGCCACTGCCGCCGCTGTGCCCCATGATTCTAACGTTCTGTTCTTGTGTGTTTTCCATGATTATTGAAAAGTTGCAACATGGAAACAAAGTGTTTCCATTCCCATGTTCATATAACACAATTTCTTCATCTACGTGTGAGGAATGTGTCCTGCAATGTGTGCGGTACATTTTTGTTGCATCTGGCTGTATGAGAAATCGCGAGAGCTGAAAGACAGGAGTGGCTCAGGCGGTGATGCTTACGACTCGCATTGCAGAGGTACCGGATTTGATTCCCGGTGACCGACTAATCTGACCAAAGGTTTTTTCGCCGTTTTCCTTAGTCACTAGGAGAATACTGGGTTCTGTACCTTCCTTTCCAAGATTGTTAATTTCATTTCATCTTCATTTCAATCTTTTTAGGATCGGAAGTGTCGGCTAAAGGCGAGTGTGGCGCTGTTGGGGGACTGCGCATTGTAATTGCTACTCTCGGGGTAGGGCCGGCGGCTGCACAAAGAAACCCTGCTCCGGGATGGAGAATTTCCAGCTCATATTAGGGCCACACTTTAGGCCTCCCCACACTGGCTGGCGCCCATAGCCCGGGTTCCGGCACGCCCATATGGCGCTCCCATAGAATTGCCCATTCGTGGGCACAGTGTGGAATTCTCTTCACTTCTAGTCCAGTTCAGTTTTGCCACATCTTACCAACACTAAAATAATCGCAAAATAGAGGTAATGATTTAATAATGGTAGAAGTTCTTCACACTTTCGCGAGAAATGTAGTTCCCTTCCCGTTCACAGATCCTAGAGAGACAATCTATATTTTGTATGTCCTATGCTGCTACTTTGGTATTGATTTTCCTTTCCTGTAGATACTTAAGCATAAATATTACAATGCTAAGGTTTCTTTATTAAAACAGCTCCTAAAATGAACAATTAGCATAAATATTCATTTACTGAAGGAAAGTTATGTATCAGCGGTGTATAACATTTGCGAAAGAGGGGAGGTTGGATTTACTTCCTTCCACTTTATGCTGACTTAATCACTCTTTTAAGACCCAGGTGTACATTGTGTTGCAGTCGCGGGTTGATTACATGTGCGTTGGTTTGATTTACAAAATACTTTAAAAACTTATGCGATAAACCTGTGGTCATTAGTGACTTCTTTGGTATTGCTTACGTCTAAGAAGTCTGTCAATATTTGGTGACAAAGTCAAAGTGGAAGCCTTAGAGCTTAGAAGATCCACCAAGTGATCATCGTGGAACATATTGCGATGCACTCTTTTAATATAGTTCAATGTGAAGAAAGTCTGTTCACAAATATATGTAGAGCTACACTATTCTTGCAAATGTTTATTTCTCTGTCTACTTCGTCTTAACCGACATTAGAGTTTTCAGTTATGTTATTGCTAAGTTTCTTGTAGGTGCAACGGGAATATGGGAATGCAGTAGGCTTTAAGCGACAGTGAAATGTTGTAAGAGCTGATTGCTATGTGACGCCTTAGAAATTCCGTTCTTTTTGCAAGGCCAAGGGAAAAAATAATAACAAGTTCCTATTTGATGCTTTAACCATATATATTTACGTAGCAATCTTTTGTCTGCCTCTTACTGTTTACCATTTATACAAAAATTATCCAGAATGAAGAGTTCTTCTGAGGACATTCCCACAAAATTCAAAATATGACTTAGAAACTGCCGCGGAATCGCCTTTTTGTGCCCACTGATTCACCCTACGACTGAAGGAGGGAGTGGGGAATAGCAGCTACTTACGTAAGTGTCTCCAAAGAAACAAGGTTGGACATATGTATGAGCAAAGAGTGTTCAATATTCTATTGCTTTTTACGTCTAAGTGATATGTCATTCGTGATAAATTGCTTATTAACGCTGTTATTGCAGTCGTAAGAATCAGTTGCGCTACAAAAACAAAATCATTATTAATTAAATGAATGTAATATGAATGCATCTAATTGACTTTCAGAAAACCAGCTTACTCGTTCTTCTAAACTGCATTCCAATGACTGCGGTTTAGTCGTACTTATTATGAGCTAGTGGCTGCTTTATTTCCATTTCAAGGGCAACAACAGTCGATAAATATTAATGATTTATCCTTATGGCACAATGACCCAGGTTATACCTGCCTATGCTTTTCACTTTCATTATTCGTCTAGATATTACTGCTTTCTTAGTAATTTTGTCAATCCTAGTACTTCCTTTTACATGAACTTCATCTCTGCTGCCTGTATGCATGATTTTTCCTTTTTACTTTCTCTACTACGTATAGTATGTAGAGGAAGTATTGCATTCCACCCAAAAATTCGATGTCGAGTGTTCAGCGGAAATACATATTTTGAAGCCCCCTAAATCCCCAAAAAAGCAATGTCAGAAAAAGATCCGCGCGTGCGTGCGTGTGTATGTGTGTGTGTGTGTGTGTGTGTGTGTGTGTGTGTGTGTGTGTGTGTGTGTGTGTGTGTGTGTGTGTGATTGTGTGTCAGTCTATGGGCAGTGTAACTCACTCAAAAACGAAAAGCCAGTTAAAAACCAAAGTTGGTATCTAATTTTAATGTCTTTTAAGGATGCGACACGAAGATTTTGAAGAAAATTCCTCTAACCTACACTACCCTTTACATGGAACATTTTTCGAAAATTTTGATTATCTTGAAAATGACTATCAATTTTGATTAAAATGCCATATGTTTAAGATATTTTTATGACAAATGAAACGTATATTTTGAATTCTCTGGCTATAGCCCATGTAATCCTGTTTACTCTGGAGACTTTTGCATATCTGGTAAACCGTAATATAGACCATAGACCAAGCCTTACTACACAAAAAATGTAGATCTCGCTAAAACAATACGTCCAAATAAATTTTTTGTAGAGGGATCTATTTCAGAGATATTCCTTGCAGGTTTTGGAAAACTTCAATTTTCGTAAAATGGAAGATCGTGATTAATTTCTTGATACTTTAACCGTGCAAAGAAGACAGTATCTATAAGCTTTAAAATATTTGACTATCGCTCAGATCCTACATATTCCACTATTCCCCTTGAACCTACAAGAAAATGAACAGTAAGATAATTTCTGCAAAGGTTTATCTCAACTAAGACGAAGACGATTGTAAGAATGGTTAGCACAAGAGTAGAGAAAGTCATGTGCAACACATCAAATTTTTGTTATCGTCCATGATTCGGAACTATATATAGGGCGTCCAAAAATTAGACCGACAAAGTTTGGGAGCTGATGGATATCATTATTTTAAACACAGATTACTGCCTCCCATCCAGTTTAAGTATTTACGGTAGAATCAACAATGCAACTTAGCATTGCATTTATCGTACTAAGTGCGAACAATCTTAATCCAAGAAACAAACAGAACACACAAACAAGACACAAAAGATCTCGTTGTTTATAGTTCATCACAGCTTTACTATTCAAGATTAGACCGACAAACTTTTAAACCAGGGAAATGGCTGATGTCTTCGCGAGAGTACGGCAGAATAGGGCACGCCGATGCACTCTTTGTGTTAATTGCAATGGGCGCACGTTCCAACATTTACTTTGAATAGTATAGCTGTGATTAACTGTAAACTTCGGCGGTACCGGACCTCATGTCACCCCTTGTTCAAAAATAAATTGTATCACCACAGAATAACTTTAGTGTAGGAAAAAAAAAAAAAAAAAAAAAAAAAAAAAAAAAAAAAGAGAGAGAGAGAGAGAGAGAAATAGTTGTGTTTTGTTTGTGTTCTGTGTTTTTTTGGATTAAGATTGTGTGCATTACTAAGATAAGTGCAATACTAATTTACATTGTTGATTTTGCCGTAAATACTTAAACTGGTGGGAGGCAGTAATCTGTCATTAACTCGTCTAGCACTTAAACGAAGCACCGCAGCAAAGAACTTTCCTTAACAAAAACTGTTTAGATTAATGTTATCTATAAGCTCCCAAAGTTTGTCTGTCTAATTTTGGGGCACTCTGTATAAGAGTAGGTACAGCCAGAACTTCACATTCTCAAAATTAACTAATTTGGGATTCTATAATCACACTCTAGGATAATGTACGCAGCTTTCGCCGTGAATAAATATAATCAAAATCTTTTCATTTTCATTTTAAAAAACAAGTTTAAAGTGAACTGAGAGATATTTTACCGGATTAGAATTAGACCTTCACAAAATTTTGATATCTTTCCCACTTATATTTGGAATTCCATTACATTTGCCTAAAATACCACGTAAACAAGCAAAACTATGGTGATTATATTTCACATTTACTAAACTATAACTACAATGTTTTATTCTTATATCTAGTTAATGTTAAACATTAATGATAAACATTTACAGAAATGGTTATACTACATATTTCCTTGTAGTTGCAATGGGATTAGGGGAGTACAGTTGGTTTAAGAAACAGTAAGGTCTTTTAGGAATATTCGGTATGTGGTGGCTTGAAAATTTCATTCTCTTTGCTTGACCAAGAGGAAACGACCAAATAACGACTTCTCATATGTTGTTTGAGGATGGGAGTGTATTTTTGAAAATCGCCATGTTCTGTTCTTGGAAGATAAATATAAAGTTGGCGTTTCACAGTCTATATATTTTTAGTTGTACTGCTTAAACACAAGAATCTTTTTCTAAAAGGGCTTTTTTTCTGGATTTAGAGAATCTTAGGAACTTGTATTTTAACTGAAATCTGAATATTGCGCTTTTGGGTAGAAATAAATATTTTCTCTCTGTACTAAGAACATGTTGAGAAAGTAAGAGGGGGGGGGGGAGGAAAGAACACGAATATCGTGGCCTACGTGTGCCCGAAAGTAAGAGACGACACGGTTAGTACCCTAGCTATGGCGCAATCTAACATTTGTTGTCCACACTCCGAAGGTCGTGGTTCGATTAGCGTGGCCGAAGATCTGGAGCAATCTTGTTCATTTTATATAGCATCCGGAAAGATGGACAAAAAAGAGCAAAAACAAAACACGAAGTATCTGTTGGTAAATAATTGGACGTCCTACTTCAGTTTTAGAAACCAGCGCTCTACTAAAAGATGCCACAGCCCTTTGGACCTTTACATTAATACACTTAATGCTCCGGAGATCTGCTTTTACACTATCTCAGGGTTTCAAATTCATGTGCTAGAAACATCCGAGTATTTATTTTCCAGAAATAAATTCATCTATATGAAAGATCGGGGATCCATGAGTCGAATATCTAGGATATCTCCGAATATTCCTCTACTTTACTTCTTGTCAGTAAAAGTTTAGGATCATCTCATCAAATTGCAATCTGCAGTGTTCGTCAGTTAAATTAAGGAATCAACACACTTTACTCTTTCGTTCAAACAGAATACATTGATCCTGCCCTTGAAATCTTCCTCACTCTTCGGAGAATATGAAACAGATATTAAAGGTCACCAAAAATTCTCCTTCAGCATGGAACTGAATCCGGAACCCTAAGTTCATAAGGCAACACTAACCTGTTCTACAAAGTAAGCACGTTAACTTTGCTAAATGTCTTGTGGTTTATTTTAAACTGGTGGGGTGAAATAAGAGGACCTTAATATCGTGTTTCGTTGTGATTGCTTTATATTAGCCTGCGGTCTAGCAAGCAATCAATCAATGAGGAGTATGATATGTTGAGCGTTACACATGGGCAATATTGAAATCCACTTCCTACCAAAACTCCTTACACAAGTGAGGTAACCAGGAGCCGCGTTGTAGGAATGTGGTAGCACAGTGGCCCAAATATGCCAAGTGGTTGGGCGTTAGAATGGACTGCGGTTACAGTTGGAAACGTTTTCTAGGGGGAGGCTGGAAAGGGCCTTAGGATAAAGTAGTAGCAAGGAAGGCCAAAGAAGATCACGGAAGGTTCTAGATGTCCATAATGAGAATCCCTTCCTTCCAGCGGCAAGAATAATGAGGAATCTAAATCTCTCAGTGGGTGCTAGATGGTCTGCCGACGACTCCATGTTACTGCCATCCGTCATCCAGCCACTGTTCTTTGGGCTTCCCTCTTCTCTGGCCATCAACATTTCAATCAAGCATCATGTTTTGGATTCTATTACTCTTCATCTTCTTCAGATAACCAAATCATTTCAATCGTCGTTCTCCTATTATTTCTAAAATACTTTAACATTCAACATTTCTCTAATTTTCTGGTTCCTAATTTTCTCCTTTCTTGACTTTTCTAGCTGCCCTCCGCCAAAAGTCCATCTCTGTTGCCAACAATTTATTTGGTATCTACCTAATGTCCAAGTCTCTTCACCAAATAACGTGATACATACTTTTTACTAATGATTTCAATATCAATATCTTTGTTTTATTTACGAGTATAATATTATATACCATAACGCTGAATTTGACATGCCAATTTATTATTATTATTATTATTATTATTATTATTATTATTATTATTATTATTATTATTATTATTATTATTATTATTATTATTATTATTATTATTATTATTATTATTATTATTATTATTATTATTATATATTATTATTATATATTATTATATATTATTATATATTATTATATATTATTATTATTATATATTATTATATATTATTATATTATTATTATATTATTATTATATTATTATTATATTATTATTATATTATTATATTATTATTATATTATTATTATATTATTATATATAGTATTATATATTATTATATATTATTATTATATATTATTATATATTATTATATATTATTATATATTATTATTATATATTATTATATATTATTATATATTATTATTATATATTATTATTATATATTATTATTATATATTATTATCATTATCATTATTATATATTATTATATATTATTATCATTATTATTATTATTATTATTAATATCCTTATTAGTATTGGTAGTAGTGCTATTGTTATCATTATTATTGCATTTATTATAAACGACATTGTTATTGCATTTCATATTTGGTGGACTTTGTTAAGCAAAATATGTTTATTTTCTATAAATACCTAGGTATATACAGTTTTATTTGTGTGATACTAGTGCTATTAAAGTGATATCCACGATGTTAATCTTCGTGTTTGTCACAGTTTACCGTCTGTGTGAGTTAGTTTAGTTAGAACATAAAGGCTATAATAAACAGAAAGAGTTTAATTTTTAATTCACGAGTATGGCCATAATGGTAGTATGGTAATGGTAAATTCATTATTATTATTATTATTATTATTATTATTATTATTATTATTATTATTATTATTATTATTATTATTATTATTATTATTATTATTATTATTATTGTTATTGTTATTATTGTTATTATTATTGTTATTATTGTTATTATTATTGTTATTATTGTTATTATTGTTATTATTATTAGTGCTATTATTAGTGTTATTAGTAGTGTTATTAGTAGTGTTATTAGTAGTGTTATTAGTATTATTATTAGATATTATTACATGTCTTGATTTAATTAATAGAAACATACACAATAGAATATCCACTAGCTTTCGTATAATACAAAAGCAGGCAAATATTATACACTTCTATAAGACAGCCTATCAAGCCGGAAAAAACGTGCCCTATCCGCAGACTTGAACACTATTCCCTTGAAATGCCAAGCCGCAATGTCCTCCCATTACACTAGAGCGAAAAGTATAACTAATGTGATTATTTATGCATTTGATGTCTCTGGCACCACCTTTTCCGTTTCTCACACTTCCGTCGCAAATGTAAACAAAGTACATTGAACAATTCGGCCCCCGATGCGTTTGAGACACAATGTACAGAAGGCCACATAGTTGAGGGCGGAAGTCCCACCCCATAGTAGTACTTACTGTCTGTTCACCTCCTCATGGTCTAAGGGGAATGAGGGGCGGGGGAGAGACATTCCGCGCAATGTAACCTTAGTCTTGTAAACATCTTGTGGAGAAATTTGCGGAGCAAATCATAGATTTATACCCATCATAATTGAAAGAACTACAAATGATTTCTTAAACTGAATTTCATTTATTATTTTATACTTTATTTGCTTCTTTACCATTATTAGGAATTATATATATATATATATATATATAATATATAATATTTCGATTTTTCTTTAGTTTATAAAAGAGATTTTATAAACTTTTATTTATATATTGTAATCGTTGTTCTGCTGGTCATGTTGGCAACTTATCTCCAATATTATTCGCGATATGTCTATTCACTGCTAATTTCTCTTAATTTCAGTTGTAAAATTGCACTTTTCACTGGTTTTGTGTCGGAAGTAATGGTAAAAGTAATGTAGAAACAGATAATCTTCCGCCTAGGAGTGGTGTGAAATCTATGAAATTCTGGTTGTAGAACAAAGGGGTTGAAAGTGACAGTTCTATGCGGATGCCTGAATAAAACAAACTTCAACAGGCTCTTAACGGTATTACTGCCTTTCTTCTATTACTTTCATTACCTGTACTTGCAGGAACAAATATTGTACCATTAACTGACCGAAATTTTAATACTTCATTCTTTGATCCTGCAGGAGGGAATGAGAAGTTGTTAGATTGAACTCTTCCTCAATTACAATCGGTTATTTTGGTTTTATTGGGCCACACTGTGGTTTACTTGCTCCCATACATGTATGATCTCAATCCCATAGAACTAGTTTTGGCCAAGGTAAAATGGATACTTAAAGAAATGCAACAGCTGATTTATTATTACAGGAATTGCACGATATCACGTTCGAGGATATATCAAGTAAGACCGAAACAGACTGGCAGTTTTTTAAAAGTATAGAAAGGGCAGAAAATGATCAGTGGGGAAAAGACGGACTAGTTGAAAACATCGTTCACGTTTTACAAACTAAATATACTGCATGAACTGAAACATTTAAATTGTGCTATTTTGAGTGATTTCTTTGTTTTAATCTGGCGTGAATACGCATTCCAAGTTTGGCAACGTTATCGTAAACGCTATTAGAAGCAAAACTGATGCTTGCGATATCATTGTTTATCGGATATTGTTTACTGATGTAGTGGCTGGCTGTATTCCTGCCAGGTACCTTCAGCTGGTGAACAAATTGTACCTTACAGTCCTTGATGGTTGCACTGGAAATGGTATTTTCATGCCAACTACACTAGCACAAATGTATAACTAAGTTAAACGCCAAAATTGCTTTGCTAGTCTTATTTCTAAGAAGGGTTTAATTATGCTTTTCTGTTTACGATGTTTTATTCGTGTTTTTGGAGGAAATAACTTACACATGCGTAACATGAGGGTCACTACGAAAGTTTTGAGATGTGAGAAAATTAAAGCTGATCCACTTGAATTGAGTGCAGGATGGAATAGTCCAATTCTTTGTAAGTAAACTGGTATCAGACAGACTCCTACTCCAGGAACTCCAGCAGCACAAGAATATACAACTCGTGGAGCGCTGGTAGTCAATCCTTGCAATGGAGTTGGGAAGAGAGCGTTTTCGCTCAACGATTTTTCTACAATCTTAAAAGTGGATTAAACCAGTGCCAAAGTCTTGAATTTTTGTAACAGGTTTTCTGGGACATTGCTCCTTTCCATGCCACAGATTATCAGTGGTTTCCGGAATTTAAAAGGGGCTGAACATTTTTGATAAACGAAGAGAGAAGCGCGCGTCCGCAACGGCAGTGGCTGAGGAAACATCGCAACGTGGAGAAAAATGCTTCACAAAAATAAATGCATAGTATTTAAAGAAATTGAGGCAGCATTATGGATTGGTTGGCCAGCAATTATGAACATCCTCATGAATTTCTTCATGTGAGGAAGGTCACATCCCGACGAGTGCCTCACTTTTTGACGGAAGAACAAAAAACACGGCCGTGTTGAATTGTGTGAGAAAATGCCAATAAGATCCGGAGGAAACTCCAGAAAAGCTTGACATCGTCGCAGAGAATGAAACCTGGATTTATTACAGTCTGATTTTTAAAGAAGATACATGATAGGTGTCAATCAACGGGAGTAAGGGGTAAGAGGGGAGGCCGTTGCTATGGAAACGTAAACAAAGGTTGCCACATTGGTTGCACTGATAAGTAACTTACCTCCCAGTTCAGTTATGGATAGTTGTGTGCGGGGAACTAAGATTGTTTGGACATTCAGTTGCGTACTGTGTTTTTAGCCTACTTTGTTAAAACTTTTATATTAAAAGACCTAGTTATGGGAATAAGGATTGGTGAATGTGGAGGTGAACGTAGAGGTAGAGGTAGACCGTTGCTGCTTGACCAATCTCAACAGCTTTCGCTGGGCCCTATCCTAAATAGTACCTGGGTGTCACTGCTTGACCGAAGCAGATCATTCACAGATCAAGGAAACAGGGAAGATCAGAGAGAGAGAGAGAGAGAGAGAGAGAGAGAGAGAGAGAGAGAGACAGCCAGCCACAGTCACCTTTGAAGAATGATTTATATTCATCCCACCTCCTTAAGTAGGAGTCGTGGGCGATTGTTACCATAGAACCCAACAAGGAATTCCGGATACGCTGTGATACTACCTCATCAGCATATGACTAAGAAACATCACCGGAAAACAAAGTTTCTGTGGCGCTGGTGCAACCAGTGAAGCATTCTGACACTCCGTTGTACTTTAGAAGCATTATATAACACATTTATAACATTACTAATTTCTGTGTTCTTTACTCTTATACAGGTGCCTATCACAGTAATCCCAAATCTTGATGAGCGACTAGCACTCGGCACGTGGGGATTCCGACTGGACCTGGATTGATTTCAAAATGGACAGGTTGATTCCTACTAGCCACCATCATATTTATTAAATAACAGACGTGTTGATTCCCATCAGCTAATAACAGTGTCATAACATTTTCCTTGCCATTTTACTTAGCTTTAAGACTGTCTACTTGCAGTAGGTATGGTAAAAAATGTCTGGCTCATGGAAAGTTGCAACTGCAGCATAAGAAGTAAAATCATTAAGATGGGAAAAGCTTGTAACAGATTTTCTCAATTCATAATGAGTAATGATAGAATTAGATTACTGCTCCATTTGTTGCTTTATGCAATTTGGTTTGTCACACTTTTTTGTGGAGACGTTTTCTTGTCGCTTTTCATTTTAATGCAAGTTTCAGCTTGAACATCGTTTTTCTCTAAGTCGCAATATACCTAGTAGTGAACCACACGGAAGCACATGGTCAATGTGCATACCCTACCTTCGGTTTCCTGGCGTATTTTTCTCTTACGCGTTCACACCAATTACTGTTCAAAATCCTGCTTGTCGTACTCTGATAGGTGCAGAAGAAGTTAAAAATATGAATAAAGCTACGTAGGCTTTCACGGCCGGCGTCTAAATTGTAGAATGAAGTATCTTCCGGGCTGTTATGCCGTGGTCTGCTGGAGATCTGTCTTCCAGACGTTTCGTTTACAACTGCGGTAAACATCCTCAGTGGCGTTGTCGAAGTTTCCTCGTGGAGACAGTCGACGCATCAGTCGCAGTGATACCTTCCAAGAGGAGACTTCGACAACGCCACTGAGGATGTTTACCGCAGTTGTAAACCAAACGTCTGGAAGACAGATCTCCAGCAAACCACGGCATAACAGCCAGGAAGATATTTCATTCTACAATTTAAAAATATGAAATTAACCTTCAGTGTCAAAAAAGAAAAAAATCTGAAAAACTTAACCTCATTAACATTAAGAAGCGAGATGCACTTCTCTGAGTCACATCCAGTGCGTGCGCACATCGTTTGACGTGACTGGCATAAAGCAAGCAGAACCACCAGCGACTCTGTTTCAGTGTTTGGCGTGATACGCTAACAATACTAATTCATAGCAGATTGTTGTGAGAAACATACTCCTCAGCAAGAATAATGCCAATTGGATTAATGTATGTAGATAATAAGTCATGTTAACTAAGGAAAACTTGCAGGGTATGCAACACATCACCCATATCCATTGACGCTACGCCCCTGCTTTTAAGGTATATCGAGTGGAAGGTACTGCTTTGGCCATACATTAATCAGGGATTCTACATAATGAGTAAGGGCCTTTTCTCCGAAAAAAATAATTTGTGTCAAAAGTTGGGAGCCATAAGTTTCTTGACGATGGATATAAACCGTTTATTATTTCATAAGAGGAGCTTGGCGTTGTATTTTTTTTTTTTTTTTTTTTTTTTTTTTTTTTAAATCCTAGTGTCTCATACTTACAATATACCCAATCTAAATACTAAGTCCCATATTTACTCCAGTTAACCTTTTAGTTGTTCTGTGACGTAACATTTTCTTTTCGTGCATGATTCTTCCTGGTTTCGATTTTGCGAACAAGTTTATAAAATGATTCATGTCACTTCAATATATCTTTTTGGTGATATATGGGTTTTTCGATCCAAATTAATGTTCCTCTTCAAGTCCAGTTCCAAACATATAATTCCTTCCTCGCTGTCAGTTGTAAAACAAGACCCGCTATGAGCATAACATACATACTAATATTTCAAGAAATTACTCTTATTAAGGTCAGTTTGTAGTTTGCCTGTCGCCAATTGTCAGGGTTTTAAAACACGGAAAATGCATTTACTGAAAAAAGAAAAACAAATGAAGACCTTTAATGGTTGTTCTAGATTATTATTTTCTATTAAGAGCAAGGAAAACATATTATTTGGATAACTTGTCGCCTTTGGGAATCCAACCTAGACGTTATGAGTACCAGACAGACACGCTACCACTTTCGCCGCCCCTGAGATACACAAGGTCAAGGCATAATCCCAGTGGCAAAATTGCCGTCAGATCTATAAACCGTTTTCTTTATGCACCTATACAGGGATTAATGCTATCAATAATAATTATGTTATCAGGAATTAAAAGCGGCCAAATAGTTTTTGTGGTGATAATATTATTGTAATAAGGCAACACTTCAAGCTTTCTACCATTTTTAGAATGTACGCGAAGAGGGCATTTAATAGACACTAGCTCTTCTACGAGAGATGACGTGAAACAGTGAAAAGAGGGCTTTTTGGTGCGTTTAAAAAATGGAGAAAATGACTTAAACAATTAAACGAACCCTTTTACCATCTCATTCTTGCTGTAAGGCAAGGTTAGGCTGTGTAAGCTATTTCCAAGTCTCCACTTTGGCCCCTAGCTTTGTTGCATCATAATGTGACTTCATGGTCGATATTGTATATTTTTTATAATTGAACGTACTTCAAATGTTACAAGTCTGCTACATAATGGAAAACAAATTTATTTTTACCAAATGTGAAGCGACGGAAAGCAGTTTTTGTTATTTTCTAGGTACACAGTGGATAGACAGAGCATTTATGACCTTTGTAGCAAATTTTAAAGCTCGCTAATTAAGGATTGTGCAAAATGTTAACTTTTGCACGTTTTGGGTATCTTCTTTGGCTTACAAACTACGCGGACACACACACACACACACACACACACACACACACACACACACACACACACACACACACACACACACACACACACACACACACACACACACACACAAGAGACACTAGAATTGGACTTTTATAAACTTCGTAGAAAACTCACGTTTTACATAACTTTGCTGAACTTTGTCATTATTTGGCTTTTATTGTAAGTAAAGTCGATGATTGCACTCTTTGACTGTCATATACAGCAAAAGATGGTATTATGGGGCAGTCTTCTTTACTAGTCCATAAATGCTAAAATAGATGGCAAATTTTGTAACTTATTTTCGAGATCTTACCAGAAACAAATTCTCTGCGTGATCTATAGTGTAAATGACACAGATTACATTATGTTATCATTTTTTGAAAAAAAAAATATGTAGCACTTTTGATAATCTTTACACTTGGTACAGAGTGATACAGAGCGTAATAGAGCACTCAAATGCACCATCAGTCCTAAAACGTGTAATATATGTTTGTATTTTCATACTTATAATGAAGTGGAACTCAACAAATTAAAAACATAATTTGTCTAACACGGTAATTAAAATTGTTTTCTCATTCTTTTCAATGGACTTAAAATATTCAGACTTACAATACATTTTGAAGAACACAACAATTTTAAGCACAAAACTCACAAATGAAACTGTCATCCTCACAAGCAGAACAGTCCAGTTGAGGCCACTTGCAGCAATTGTCACACTTGATCCAGAGTTCCCCAGATCTGAAGTTCCTGAGTTCACCATGACAAAAATGCATTCACTCTTCAGGTGTGTAGTTACTAGATGGAGTCACTAAAACTGATATACCTGAAGAGATTGAGATATCAGTGTCATATGAATCCGAAGATTCTTGCTTGAATGTGAGTCTTCTTTTGGCTTAAAAGCTCGAACTTGTTTTGGTTTTCTTTGAACCATTTCTTACATATTTTGAGTGAGATGCACATTTATTTGTTGATGGTTGGACTTCACCTGTAACTGTAGGAAAATAATTTCTCTTAGAGACCCAAATTGAATGGTTTTGACGTCCTGAGTGAGAATTCTTACCTGACCTCAGTTCTGCCTGTTCCATATTACCATATTCACTTTACAGCACATTATCTGCAATATCGCTTTTATATATGAACTAACTAGGTATGTATAATACATATTTAAAGATACCTTTATGGAGTAACTAAACGTGCAAAATAAATGGTTTCACCCTGCCTGGATGTTATGAATGCAAGAGCACCTGAAAACTTGCTCTGTTAGAACTTTTCACGTCAGAAAAATAGTAATGTGCTCTTGAAACCACAGTTCTCAGCTTACTGACTAGTCACGTTACCTGCAGATTTAGAGAGGCCTCTGAAATGGTTTAGCAGTGTCACGCAAGATGGTGACAGTAAGTTCAGAAGAATTGAGATTTTCCATTTTTCCATAATACCATCGTTTTCTTTAAGTTTAAAGAAACTGACTTTTCATTACTCAGCTCTTGTCATTAAATTTGTTTTACTATTTAATGTTTCATATATAAATTGCTCAAAAATTTATAGGAACACATGTTTAGACCAAAATCCCAAAATAAATACTGAACAATTCATTTTTGACAGTTGGTAATTATAGATTAGAGCATTCTGTGAATCTATTTTTGCTACTTTAACAAAGGTTTATTGCACAAGATTAGAAATACGAGAAAATTATTGATTGATACCCAAAACTAGGTGAAAACGCTACGCTGGCTCAATCGTATTCAGGTCAGGACTGTGTGCAAGCCGGTCCATTACTCGAACTTGTCATTTTTGGTATTCTGCGCTGTATGGGGTTTAGCATGCACTAAGAGAAATTTGGGGCCCATTTCATAAGCAAGTACGGAATATTGAAGTATAATGTCATTAATGAAAATATCAGTTTTCATGTTCTGTGGGGCAACGACAAGCTTTGTCCGGGACACAAAAGTAATGTCAGCCCAAACCATAACTGAATCGCCTCAACTCTGTCATGTTTAATAATAGTGGCTGGAACAAGATGTTCACTAGAACATCTCCATACACATGTATGACCATGACTAATCATAAAACTAAACTTTGACTCGTGTGTGAAGAGAACAGGTTTGGTAGAGCTGGCGGTTGAGATGGTTCTTATGAAATCTCATCCCTGCTTTCCCACCCTGACATGTGAAAGGTGCCGCTTAGAACGGGGATTGCACATTTCAGTCCAACTTTCTCAGGCTGATTTTTAGTGTGATAGGAAATCACTACTCCAGTTATTCTTACATACTTTTGTGGATAGTTGACTGTAGATTTCCGCCTGCGCAAAGCTGCTGGGAGAAGATTACTATCCTCTACCGCATTTTCCCTCTTCTTGCGCCTTGTCCGGGCCTCTTTTCGTATTCATCTATATATAGTGCAACAAAACCGCAAAATTCGAAATCCTATATCTTTATTTTCCTTTAAATTTGACTACAAATGCACAATTTCCTTCTCGTTGCAAATACAGTTTCTAGTCTTCTTCGCTTCTACAATTCACAATTGTTCTTCTGATAATCTTTATCATTCTTTCAATGTCTTTCTCCACTTTCACTGTCTGTATATTCACTGTCTGTATATTATAAAAATGTGGAAAAATGCATTTTGATGACCTATAAAAACCACATATAATCTAACGTATTTGTTCCAGAATGCACTTAATTTCCAATAAGCATCGTCTGTGACTACTAGGAAAAAAGATGACTTTTCATCAAAATCCTGGCCCTACTGATGCAACTGAGCAATTTAACAATGGGATTTCAACGTTAGCGCTATTTTTGGACGTAGAAGCCGCGGTGCTGACACAATGGACTCGTTTATAAACTGCACCGCAATTTCCCGGCCCTTCAAAATTACCTGTATTTGCCGCACAGTTTCCTAGAAAATAGGTGATTTTACTTCCAAATGGGAAACTACTTCTCCAGGGAGCGAGTAATGTGGGCTGACGTCCCACAAGGGGCAATCATGTCGCCTTTTTTGTATCATATTATTTACCAATGGCTTCCCAGTGGACGCCAGATGCAAGGTCGCCATGTATGCTGACGACACCGCAATATACAACCACCACAAATATCCTCGTTTGGGTCTTGCAAAAAGTCCAATAAATGCAAGTTAATATATTTTTCAAAGCGGCATCACACTTTGGGAATGGCCCTGATGGTCGGTGATCAAATATTGCACTGACGTCAGCATGTTAAACATCTAGACGTCACCATGGACCGCACCAAGTGCTGGTCCATCCATATAAGAGTAGCTTCAACAAAGGCAGACGGCGACTAAAGTTATGTGCCCCCATCTTCCGCAGCAAACAGCTGAAACTCAAATTCAAGCTGATTCTATGCAGGTCATTTATTCTTTCGATGGTCCTGTATCCATGTGTGGCGTGGACCAATGCCTCCAAAACAGTCCTCAAATTCAAACCCTCCAAAACCTCTCCCTTAGAAAAATCCTCTCTGCTCCACTCCGAACCACTAACCAAACCTTTCACCTCGAAACCCAGATCCCATCCATCCCAGAGGCAATAACAAAAAGAGTCAGGGCAACATGAACGCGCGTTAGAAATCACGATAACTACGCGATCGCCAACATTGGTAAAGACGAGCCGATGCACCGCCAGCATGCAAGAATTAAAATGTTCTAGACGCAGCATGGCTCGCCGACTAATGTGCACCTATGCAATCTAGGCCCCAGGTCGCGCGCGCACACGCACACACGCACACACGCACACACACATACATACACACACACACACTAAGGCAGAAGCCCGGGTCTCGGGAACCACCCAGGAGCTGCAACCTTAGGAAAGTAGCAGAAAACTGTAAATAGTGTACAAAGTGAAGTGTAAATTGTTCAGTGCGCGAGCTGGGACGCATATTTTTGGTGTGTCCAGTGAAACTGTGTGTGCGTGCGTGCGTGCGCACGTGTGTGTGATGGGACATACAGTTCTGGTATGTCCAGGAGTGATTGCGTGTGTGTATGTGTATATATAAATGTGTATGTGTGTGTATATGTAAAACGAAACAAAAACTTAAAAGACAGATACACAATATCTACAACAAAAAATGTTCTCGATGAACTAAAGTTGGTCACCGTATGGGTTTAAAAAAACTGTAAATACTGTAAATAATGCTAAATATAAGCCCATCATGAATTGTAGTCTGTAAGCCGGGCCTAATGTACCGGAAAAAGTGAAAAGCTGTTAATAAAGAAAACTGAGACTGAAACCTCTTAGGTCGGTAGCCTGAAACACGATGCCAACATCTCTACTTTTATTCCATTAACGGCTGCCTCCAAGTAGCACTATTATTAACTTCATGCTCATAAGTTCAACTACCCGTCGGCTTCCGGAAGCCATTGTCAAGCAGCAGTTGGTGATAATGACTTGTTTTACCCGTTTACTGCTGCGGTTAGCTGCTCTGATGGTCCTGTAGATGTTTACTTTGTAGTAGTTGTCATTTCCCTTTGGCTCGACAAGCTGCGTGTTCGATGCCCTATTTCTGTACAGGGTTGTCCTACAATAACGGCATAGAAATGGACACTGTCCACCATGGACTTAGTGTCCTTTCGTCTTACTTAGGACACTAATCACCTTCGCAAATAATGCAAATTTTAGTTCCATTACACCCGACCCTATTCTCTCGTGGCGCGGTAGATGCTTTAAACGTTTTTTGATGCCTGCGTCAAGCTACTTCCAACTACTTTGCTATCCTTTCCGAAATTTGACGTCGTATTGGTGACATCTCATATCTTTTGGGAATGCTGTAAATTATCTTTCCTACCGCATGTGTACTAATCTCTTCCTCTGTTACGTCTTTACTTTATATTTACGTGATACGAGTAGCTAGTAGCTAATAACGTTCTACTTTTATGTCGCACTTTCCCTGCAGCTTCATTGGGTAATTTCGCTGTCACATGAATTTTACCTGGTCATTTTACTGTGGTTACCTGATCTAACTTCCTCTAAAGCAGCTCTGACTGAGCAAAGAAAAGATAGACATTTCCTTCTCTGGAAGATACAAAAGATTGCAACGGCATGCTTCGACAAAATCATGCCTTGTAGTGTAACTTTCCGAGTTTTTAATCCCCTAGGACTCTCACTTAACATTTAACATATTTACCTTATTTATGTATACTTGTTTGTTACGTTGTTTGATAAATGTCGTACTATATTTATTATATACACTATTTGATAAATGCCGAACTATATTATATACATAATTAAAGGCGTGAACTAAGTTTCTGTAACACTGTCCAAGAAGTATTTCTATATTTAGAGTATTCAATTAGTTGTTTCCATTTTTTACTACAAATACTTCCTTTGCCCTCTTAAAACTCAGTACATGCTGCCATATCTTAATGTTGAGGTGGATTTACTAATACCCTGCTTGATATTATTTTAAAATGGACATTGTGGGTTCATTAAGTAATAACAACCATGCCATTTCTACCAGCGTGTCCCATAAATATCGGTGTTCCAGATACATGTTGTTACTTTTTATTGTGATCCAGCACTTCATCGCCTATTGTAAGAACTTCATCTTAACCCTAGTCATAGTCACCATCACCGTCATCCCTATTGCTTAATATTACAGCATTATAATGAAGTATGGGTAAACAAACCATCGAACTTTCGGACAATCTCTGGAACAATCGGAGAGCAAGAAAATGGAACTAGCATTATTTCATTCCTAGAGTTATTAAGCGAGTATTCCTATCATTTTTAGAGCAATAAGAGCGCAGTATACCGAATGACAAAGCATTTGTTAATGCTAAGGCCATTTTGTGGAGGATAATGAAAGCATGAATGAAAATAAGAAGAAGCACATTTATGAGCTAAGACGGAGGTAATCCCCAAAGTAACCGACAAAGAAGTATTTTTGTTCCCCTGGGAAAAGGTCAGTGGAATGGTAATGGTGATGACTACTGTTTATTTTTAAAGCTGTCACAAACAAAGTTATTAACTTCTAAATGTCATGCGTGATTTAAGAATCTATTCTTCACTCTCAACCTCCCAAACCTATAGTTAGAGACTTGGTCACTCTGAGAGTCATGATCACTGAAAGTCACATTGTCCTTCGGACTTATTTCCACACGGCAAACTTACTAGTTCTTATCACTCTCAAAATAAGATTTTCAGCCATTCCAGTTTCCTACAACAAATTAGACATGGATGCCGCACGACTATGTCCAGTTCCATGAAGCACTATCATTAAAACTGATACAAATGAATTATCTATCATCTGTTTACTTAGGATAGGTCTACCGAGTGAGATGACTGCGGTAACACGTGAAGCTCGCATTCAAGCGGTCGGGGTTCGATTCCCGTGGCCAACCTTCCTGACCCATGGGTTTTTTCGGGTCGCCAGGCGAATGCTGGGAAAGATAATTACATCCCCGAATTTCCTGTCCTTCCGTTTCGCTTCATTTATCATTTACTTCATCTTTCATCCGGTTGGTTTATTCAGGGTCACAAGTGTCGGAGAAGGCGTTAGGTGCAGCTTGACGGGGATGATATTCGCACAGGAACTTTTTTCGTCCCTTGTCCGTTGAGTACGGCATCTGAGGGCGTTGGAGCTCGCGCCGAGGTCCCTGAGTTGGCCCCAGAAGACCTAAACTGTTCGAGGTGGCGTCAAACTTGGGAAACCTTAGTGAGGTCTGTCAATATTTGTGCCGTTATTCTGAATCTGGCCGTCCGTGTCTCCTCTCACCTTATCCTCCCTCCCTCCCGGGCTTAGGTACAATAAGCCTGACTTCAGTGCCGAACCCCCTACGTATCTCTACTATTCCAATCTTTAAGACAAGTCTGAGTTCCAAGGCATTTGGTGGTCTAAGGTTTATATGCTAGCTTCTCGTTCTCGGCGAGGGCGATGGATGTTTACGAGCGTAAAAATTGTTATACCGCTCGCAAAAGTTAAAGGCATGTGAACGCTGGCCAATGCTCAAGCCGAGCGCTGTTGCCAAGCGTAGTACGTGTACCGGCAGACGGTCTGTACGTAAGGTTGTGTGAGATGCATGCACCACATTCGGCAGCGCTGGTAGGAGGGGCAAGCGTAGGATTCGCTGGAGTCCGCAGTACGCCCCGCCTCCATATGACTTTAACTTTTGTGAAGATTATAGTACAACCTCCTTTGGAAGGGAAATAAAGAGGTGGTGTCCTGTCGTAGATTTACGGCACGTATAAAAACCGCAAGCCTGATGAATAGACCTCTTAAGTAGCCTCTAACGCCCAGTATAGTGCGTGATCGTTTTGTGGTGAGGACAGAGACCACGAGTATGTGAGCTCTGTGCGCTGCAGTGCAGACAAACCACGTTGGTGTAACTGCCACTGTGGAATGGGGGTTCAACTTTTGAATTTATAAGCTTCAAGAGCCGATATCACTGAAATTGAAGAACTTAAATGGTATAGTATTAAATCTTGCCACAAAAAGGTATAAATAAATAAAGGCGTAAATATAAATTTCAGAGATGTCGAATAATAGTTGAACGTTAATTAAAAACAAAATATGCAAAGAAACAAAATTGAAGTTTTATTTAACCATGGTTGTACATGCTAACACATGCACATTAGGAAATGCTCGTGAAATGAAATTCTTAAGGAGTATAAAGGGATGCAGAAAGTAAGACCATAAAACAAATGAAAGTATAAGAGAAGCACTTGGAATGTTGAATATGAATAGTATGCAGACTGAAGGATCTTGAAAAGAGTGAAAAGAAAATATGAAAGAATGTCTGTCATTAGACAGGCAAAACAAATGAAACGTTATTGTTTCGTATGTGTTGAAATGAAGATGACAATCATCATAATAAGATTTATAGTATATCTATGCCATATAATGAATTAAAGAATGCATGAATGAATCAATTCATATGCGCTACATCAACTAATCAGAAAATTGAATAAACGCATACTAAAAGCTGTTGAGAGGATGTAAAGATGTGACAAACCTTGTTAAGAAAAACACCACGATTATTTGTGTGTGTGTGTGTGTGTGTGTGTGTGTGTGTGTGTGTGTGTGTGTGTGTGTGTGTGTGTGTGTGTGTGGTTTATTTTCCTATGTTTAACTGCTGTAGTTCTCAGCGTGTCATTCCATTTGGACGTGAAATACCATTTAATTTTACATCCAGAAGTTTCTTTCAAGCTTGAAACACATGGGATAATCGGCTTTACTTCCTTTTCCATGGAAGCCATGATAAGGAGTTTTACACCCTCCGCCGGGTTTGAACCAGTGACCTCAAGAACCAGAGGCAAGCATGTTACCTCTGGACCACGGAGGACATCTTGGTGAGGTGCCGAGTTTGAATCTCTGTTGGAGTGAGTTATCCGGATAAGTATCCCCCCCCCCCCCGTGTGCTTAAAAAAACAGACATATAAACTCCTGCGAGACGAAATTCCGGAACACAGGTGACGCCGGTATCATCCTGGCAGTTGAGAGCGTCGTTAAATGAGAAGAGAATGTCGGGTAACTTTAAGCTCCATGGACTTCATTTGAGCATCGTTTCACAATTTCATTCATTCATCGTTCGATACGACATTACGTTGGAGGATGTTGATACATACAAAAGAGCTTCTTGGTGTGCTCAGCAGGATGACGGATGGACTCTTTGTTCTATCCTTAACTTAGACAAACCAATAAAAGCGAATGTTGTTATGGAGATTATTTAAAAATATGGGTACCTACAGAACTGGTTAGGAGCCACGTGATAATCAAACAGGAAGTGTGTTCAGCTCTCCTTGGCCAGCCACAACCTAAGTGCATTGGAAGTGCAGAATTGTGTAACCAACGTCGCATAGAGATGTTCCCAGACGATGTTTTCTTTCCTATCTGTAAAACTGAAAGTGCAATTCTTTTCATATTTTGTAATGGTGGTGGTAAGAAAGAACAACCTTGTGCCGTTGCATTGGCCCCTCCCATCATTTCGCCTTTGCACGAAATTCACGTCTATAGATAGCATCATGCATTGTCCTTAAATAGAACAATGACTGCTTTAAAGCGGATTTCCAGTAAAACAGCTGTCGCATTGTTGTTGAACAAAGTGTATTCACGGCAGTAAGATAATCTCTTTTATAAGGAAAGCAGTTAGGCTGCTACCACGCATGCAGTTTAATCTCAGTCGTTAAATCTATGAAACTATATGTTTAAAAAACAATGAAATACTCGCATGTAAGCAAATCAATCTTACTGCTTATTTCCCAAGGATTTATCAACTATAGTGCTGCCGAAATAAGAAAGCCAGTTGAAGTACACAAACACTTGTAGCGCCTATAAGCTTGTGTCCGCAGAGAACGCTCTGATTGGTTCCTGACCGAAGCTCTCTGAGGAAGAAAACTAAATAGATATATTTTTTAATGTTACTGCTGTTTTTTTACTTTAGCGGTGTTGATGTAAGTAGCTTTCTTAGGCCGGATTTACTTATAGCCTCCTCCCTCTCTTGAGAAAAGTTCTTGGTTATAAGTTCTATCTTGGTATGTATTTCTTTAAACGATTGATATTATAAACACAAAAGAGATTATGGGGAAAAAAACGTAAGAAGCTTATTATACTTTGTCAGCGGGGCTATTGAAAGAGGCTCAGGGGCAGCGCCACCTTAATGAAAATTGGATCCCGTAGCGCAGTGGTAGCGTGCCTGGGTCTGGTGTAACGGGGCCCGGTTTCGATCCCCAGTAACAGCGTGGGGATTTTTCCCTACTGGGAGGTCTGGTCCGGGATGCACTCAGCCCCGTGATGTCAATTGAGTAGCTATCCTGATTGAAATGTAGCATCCCTAAAAGGTCAAGCAGTCGTCTTACGGTCGGGGAAGTCGGCGCGCTGACCCCCGTCACTACAACCTGAACTCTTCCGTAGCCTTGGTTGTGACTGAAGGACGCAGCGGCCCAATGGTAAGGGTACCCTCTGTATAGTGGAGGCGCCCTAGGAATTATAATTCTGTTGTAGTATAATCCAATTAAATTATAATTCGTACTAAACACGTTTAAAGCTGTCCTGTATTTTTTTATATATTATGAGTGCTGTTATTTAAAGACGGTCGGATGGGCCTCGAGTTCCAATAGCCCGGATTGTATTATTCTTTGTTTTCGTCGGTTTTGGTAAAGCTGCATATACATATATAGTTCGTTCTATAATTAGACTGACATCTCAACTAACTTGTTCATACCTGTAAAGTGGAACCAGCTCCTATCACATGATTTGCTCCACGTGGGAAAGGTTGTATCCTTCAACGGCAGAGTATCCCATTTCCATCCAGTAGGAATCGATTCATATCTATATTTAGCCGATAAGAGATATCGGAGTATGTTCCCCACATGAACCAAATCACATGATAGGAGCTGATTGGCTTTACTGTTGCGAACGCCTTAGTTGTGACGTCACTCTTATTATAGTGGACTATAAGGTGTTTCACTCTGTGTAGCAGAGGGCTTGGAAAGAGCGATAGGTGAGTGGAAGTAATCGCAATTATTCTTTTTATAGCGTTAACAAGGCAGACACTAATTAAAGCGAATTACTTAATTGCATTGCTTCTGTACTTTCTAAACAAGCTGTAAGTCCACAGAAGCTACCCGCACTTCAAACTGGAGATATGCATGACGGAAATTACTTCTGTTGTTGTTGTTGTTGTTGTTGTTGTAGTGTTTAACGCCCGCTTTTACTACTGCGGCATTACTTCTGCTATTTCACTAAGGGGAAGGGCAGAATTCACCGTATGGTGCCTAGAGAAAGGGATCGATCCTCTTTGTATGGCTATTTCCGAGCCATACTGCTCACTAAAGTGCTGATTTGATGAATTCGGTAGTTAGTTAGGAATATATATTAAATAAAGTGGAAGATTCCGTTTAATCTGACAAGCTCTACGAAGAAAAAAATAATAGAAATTTAAAATAGTGGTTGACCTGGTCCCGAGCATAACATTGTACCAGTATAACATCAGTGTAAGAATAGAGGCCATTTTATTCGTATTTTTACTTGGTATTTCATTGTAGCAAAAATATGGGTGGTTTCGTGGATGTGAAGAGAAAATGCGCGTTTCTATCTCCTGTACCTGTCGTTCGGGAGTTTTTTTTTAATGCTATTTTGTTAGTTTAACGCCCGTTCTTACTGCATACGCTAGCAGAAGCAGACGATACATAATATGAGTTACAACTGAGAAGGAAACGTTCTAGCCCAGTTTAGGGTATTTGTTAGTTATATGCATAAAAAATAACATGGAAAAAGCCTCAGTCAGGAAGGGCGGTCCTCGAGGGGATTTGAACCACAGAAATTCTGTTTACAGTATGTATTTTAACAACCTCTGTTACCCGTGATGTTAAATAGTGATTATGTGTGGACAGAAGACGGAGTGTGTAACATGCAAGAAAAGGTAAAAGAAGCAGGATATTTCTAGGCTATGTCAGTTTTGCTCCTCTAGGAGAGTACAGTACTGAGTATTGGATCATAAGAGTTCCGTCAACGAATGATGTTATAAAATGACGTGGTGCATATAAGTGCAAGGTATATTTATCATGTGTAGGTATACCTCAAACATATAACAAATAATAACTTTACAGGCATTTTGAGAAATTAGCCAACATTTGACGTTTTGCAGTAGGATGATTTCCTTGCAAATCATTCCGGAATGGTATCTATCTTCCTTCACTCATCCTCGTACACAGCTGTTCTAATATAGTTTTTACGTACAGAGTACCTCAAACCGTGTATTTCCCCATGACCATCCAACCTACATAGCAAGATACGTAATTTCTATATTTACGATCGCCTTGAAGATTTGCAGGGATACACAAATCAGATGAGAGAACAACGGCTGAGAAAACCGGATCTGTGGTTCGAATAGTGGCCGTAGCATTGAATTGAAATTCAAATAATTAAAGTCTTCAACGTCAGCCTACTCATGGCCAGCTTGAAAGAGCAAGTGTCAGGGCGGCATTTCTTTAAACTACTCCTGTTTATGACGAGTAGAAACTTATTATAAGGAAGGTCTTTTTACTTTTTTGCCCTTCTTTCCTTTGCTAGACTATTTCCTTGTATAGCTTGTAGAAAGATCTGCGAAATACAAAAACTTACTGGCCACCTTTCACAGCAAACAGTCCAAAGGCGTTAGTTCAAGCAACTAATGGCGGGTTCTTGTGCAGCAAAGCTGAGATGACGTAGCTCATGTCATCTCATTTGTGTAAGGTGAAATGAGAGTGACACAATAACCTTGGTATTTATGTTCAGCATTTTCCAAGGATGCCATACAAAGACTCTCAAGAGAATATGTCCGTAGCAAACTACTGCTGACATGGAAACTTTTTAAAAAATGTCGTGTTTCTCATAAACGGCTTAAACGATTTTGATCAGAATAGCAAGATAAACTAACCGTTTTGCTTCACATCTCACTGAGCGACCCAAAGGCCTAGATAATGTGACGTCATTGCCTTGCAGAAAACATTCGAACTCTGTTCCGGTACTGCATTCGTCACCGCGTTACAGCATTCCTTCCGCCCAGTCTGTCATGTTTTCTGTGGCAGCCTACTTGAAGGTACTAACCAATATGAAAACACCCTACTCTTAATAAGTAAAATATAAGTCCAGAAATGAAGCAAATATTGATGTATTACTGTTCATTGCCCTGGCCTCAATTACTAGTAAACAATCTACATTTATATCCCTAACAAACTGTGTGTGGGTGTGGTGGGGGTGTGTGGGTGGGTGGGTGTGAGTAGGCGTGTGTTTGTGTGTGTGTGTGTGTGTGTGTGTGTGTGTGTGTGTGTGTGTGTGTGTGTGTATACACCCCAAGTGGTTCAACTGTGCCTTATTATTGCTGGAAGTAGGCAACACTTCATACTCTTAAAGCAACAATATCGGAATTACCGTGCTTGACTATTTAGTAGCCATACAAATGCAGCCTACTCTTCATGGGAAAAAGGAACCTTAGACCTTGGCAGCACTCCGTTCCAACAGCAAGCGCATTTTAGTAGAAAGAATCGCCCTCAAGCTTACCACTCTCTCAGCAGTGCTCGATTTTTACCCCTGAACGTTTTGGTATTTACCAAGCTCCTTTATACATTCGTCGGCAAGCCTCTCAGAGCTGGATTATATGTACAGAGTCCCTGAGTGCCTTGCAGAGCCTTGGCCCTCTACAATTACCACCCACTGGTGCAGGGTATCCAAGATAACCTTCACTCCCTTGCTAGTACTGACGCTAGCGTGTCTTTCTTGTGGGTGCCTGGGCACATAGGCCTACCAGGAAATGAGACTATGGTGAAGGCAGCAGTTTTAGTTCCCAGGTGTTTCAGCTCTTACGTTCCGTCTGATGCTGCTGCTGCCGATTGCGCTGCCACCACCGCCACAGCTGCTGTTACTCTCATAACCGCAGAATAACAGGAATCTTAGGAATAAACATTTCTGTTCTTTTGCTCTAAAGATGTTCCTTCCTCTCCTCTATTTCTTGAAGTCGATCTTTAGCAATTATAATTGTGTTTCTATATTTGTTATGCGTTCACTAGAAATGGAAAGGTACACTCACACCGAAAATTCCATACTGTTGCCCCTATTTGAACCATCGATCTTCGACTTACCTGCTTTGTATAACTACGCTACTAGGCAACAGTGTGGCTTGACATTAAATTCACCAACACATACATTTTTACAGTAAATCACAGGTGTTCTGAGATTAATTTTTAAGATAACCCCAATGACAACTACAATATCGTTAATACTTTGTCCTGGACTTCATAGCTAAGCACTATTACATCAGTCAATAACAATCAGAATGTGACTCTGTTGGCGAGCACAAACTCGTGGCAGCATGTTGCCATGGTAGCTCAGCTGGTTAGAGCACCGGTACGGAAGGTCAAAGAGCCCGACTACGCATTGGATTATTCAATCTGACCACCTTTGTGTCATTAGCAATTGTTTGGACAAACCGAAAACTACAATTGCTGGTTTTTGAAGAATACCAACACTTGTTCTTTCTTTGTTTTGTTCCTTGTGAGATTTAAATTATGTGTCGACTAATTTTAAAGCCGCTTCTGGGGTTTTTCTTGTATAAACTATTGAGAATTAATGGAATAACTATCGAACCAAGCTGTTCTCTCTGGATGGACTATTATGTTGTTATATGTGAATTTTAGGAACATAAGTAATATATTTTACTTGACATAAATACGATGTGCTAAATTGAATGGGAGACATGTAAATAATAGAATTAGCACCATTAAAAATTAAAGGAATTGTGAACTTGATTTACTTTTGTAGACACACTTTTCTTTCCTCTGGTTGTATTGCAGTCTAGTTAAGGATAAATTGCTATGAAACGTTCATTTATTTTAGTATTAAATAATATTTGCTGTTACCATTCCAAATAAAGGTACACAAAGTTTAATACTCGTAGTCACATATTAATTTTGATGGTATTATCGTTTAACACGTCAATGAACTAAGTGTTTTCATATTATAGACCAGGAAATTGCTGTTACGCCTGCAGATAGCCTTGCGTAGATACAGTTCTCGCTTCATTCCCGCATATATATGTTGAAATCTGTTTATAAAGGTTGTAGACTTACTTAATCTCGAAATAGTTTCCAACCACATCCTCCTTCCTTCTAACCTACCTGGAAATTCCACAGAAAAACACAACCTCTCTACTTTCCTTATTGACAACATGAGTCTTGCAGAAGCATTTGATATGATGTAACAATGTACATTATCAGTCTGTTGTGGAGTATGACATTTACCTTGCTTGCACACACCTGAACTGGTCTAAATTAAGCAGTTCTTGTGTCTGCTAATGAAACTTTTGGAGTGACTCCTGCTGTTACCTTGAGTATTCGTTATCCTAGAAATACAGCACCTTAACAAAAATCCCTAGAAAGGGACAGAAAAGAAGATGGTGAATGGATATCAGGATGATTTTCTGTATTTTTATTCCAATATTGTACAGTCAGGTTACAATCTTCCTTGTTCCGTGAACTACGAACAGTACAAAATGGAATAACTACAGTAAGAAAAAGAATGAACTCGCATAACTCTGAGCAAGCGTCTATCGATAGACACAACTCGTACTTGAACGTTTTATATTGTGACAAAATGACAAAATCCAGTCCGGTTAATTTTCAATCACTTTATTACGTTTTAAACTTTTGCACAAATACATTTTTGTTCTTGCCGTTACTAAAGTCTACATACTTTCATGATGTCACAACTCTCAACTATTTATTTCTCGTAACCTTGACACAGTCCATTTAGTATCTTGTTCACTTTCTTTGTCTCATTCGCTAACTACGACGGTATAATCACTCGACCCTCCTTAAATCTTCTTTACGACGCGCCAACAATGATACAATCAGTATTACTCCTTGACCTGTGCAAGAAAACGTTATTTCCGCCATTACACCAAATTTCCCCCTCCCTTCATGAATTTGTCCATCAATTAAACACGTGATGTTTTCACTCACTTTTATTTGCTACTCCAAAACATAACACTAATTCTGATTGGGGGACTTTGTATGTATTTCAAATTTGGATACAGCTGGAATTTTTTGCTTTCCTATTTCTAGATCGAAGATAAGGCACACAGCCCGCGAATCCAACAAAGCGATTCCTTTTTCCCAGCTGATGCACTCAAAGCAAACTGACACGTGTAACCAACATTTATATTTCACAAATATATTTGATAAATAATTCTACTATAACATGCCCTTCAAGGTCCACAGGACTGAAAGGACGGTGTCGATGCGTACAGAAAGAACAGTAACAATTAATAGATGTGTATTCCCATATCAATTTAATATTCATTTTAGATACCTATATACAGAATGCTTTATGTAGAACTGCCACATTTTTTTAATTACTCTGCTGTAAATTCATCCAGTGAACTCTGAGTTTAACGTCAAAGTAAGCAGCACGCTTGGTGGTTCGGATTTCTTGTAACGAGATGCACAGACATTTATTCCTTATTCCTCATTTTTGTCTTGTCTTATTGTTGGCAGTTGTTTTCCACATTTTGCTCCGGACACTGAAAGTGGAGTACATATTAAATCAACGGCTGCATTACGAATTCAATAGAGAAACACAATACAGGGATTGGCGAACAAATTGGAAACAACTGGATTTCTGGCGAGTGAAGATGCAACATGGTTCATCTAGACATCTAGCGATACCCAATCTTGTCTCTTAGTACTAATGATGACACTTTGTCACTCTAACCCGTCGCCTTTTTATACATGAAGCGCTTCTCCTTCATTCATTCATTCATTCATTCATTCATTCATTCATTCAGGTAATCAAGCATTATAGAGTCGGTCTGCGTAGCTCGGCTGGTTGGCACTGGCCTACTGGTCCCAAGGTCGCTGGTTCAAACCTGGTCCGGACCGATGGTGTTTAAGTGGTCTTAAAAGCGACAGCTCCATGTCAGTAGATTTATTGGCATACGAGTACAAAAGAACTGCGGATAAAATTCCGACACTGCGACGCTAATATGGCCCTAGCAATTGACAGCGAACTACTTTATTTAAGCATTACAGAAGTTTGCTATGAATGCGTCATAGCTCGTCCAAAAGTAAGTAGGTGTAAGTAAATTCGTTATCCCCTCTTTCGCATAAGTTTGGGCATTATTGGGTAACATCATTCTCAATTTGGAAGCACGCAGAGTAAATATTACTGACAGCTTTCAAAGGGAACGAAGGCAGGGATGTGATTCATAAAATGGAGACACATGATAATACGTATTTATTACTATCAAACGTGCGTGTTTCAACTGACGTTAAAGGTTATTTACTGCGAACGGCAGGCGAAATAAGTCGTTGACACGCCAATAAATGTTGGTGTGGTCGGGATCAAACCGGACGAAACAGCAATTAATATATGGATAAGTAAAGTTGTTTACCCATAAACGACATCTTTGTTGTGCATCGAGGAATGCGACCTGAAACAGAGATACATTATTTCATCCTCGCACTTCCTGTATTTTTCCCCTCTCCTTACCACTACGAAGATAGTCCCGGCCACAGTACGTACAAAGAGCGCCAAAGAATATCTAACTGTACCTCGCATCTGTCACATTCGTTGCTTTAGACCATAGTGCAAGGGTGCACCACTATTTCTGCTAGATAAACACCAATAAGATCTTCAGAGCTTACAAAATGGCATAGAAACGACGCATATGTTTACGCTCTCGATCGTATTGGTTAAAGGGAAGAGAGAGAGAGAGAGAGAGAGAGAGAGAGAGAGAGACAGACAGACAGACAGACAGACAGACAGACAGACACACAGAGACAGAGAGAATGCATTCAGTTTGTCATACACACCTCTTATCATGGTTGGTCGATTTACCTTACCTGCTGGAGCAGGACACCTCTTTAAAGGGGTAAAATCTAAAGGGAATTCTTGATGAGTGCCCAGGTTAGCGAAATGTATCATGAGTATGATTGTTTTAAGAACTGCTGAGATATCTTCTCACCAGTGGTGGTCACCTCCGTTGGTAGTGTAAGCTCTGTAATAAAGATTGCCATAACATCAAATGTATTTCATCTAAAAAAGAAGGAAGTATTAGACAAAGAGTGTTAAATATTACCTTTATAAACACAGGAAGATATAACGCATTTTAAAATAAATTTGTTTTGGAAATTACTCGGACGTTTTCTTACCAATGGTGATCACAAAGTAGACCGGCTCCCCCACCCCCCACTCAAAACCCGTGGTATTCTAAGTTATGAAATAAGGCTTGGTAATGATAGGGTTAGAGCTTAAATGATACATTAAATATATAGCAAGGCAGAACACCATAAGTAAAAAGTAAACAACTGTATTCTCAGGGATATCAGTACTTGCTACTACATAGAAGCAAAAATAACTAAATACTAAATAAATACACAGGTAATCTAAGCCAAGCCAAGCCAGGCCAGGCCAGGCGTAGGTGCAGGCGCAGGTTAGTTTAGGTTAGGCGTAGGGTTGGGTTAGCCGTAGGTTAGGTTAGTTGTAGGCGTAGGTCAGGTCAGGTTAGGTAAGGCAAGGCTAGGCTAGGCTAGGCTAGGCTAGGCTAGGCTAGGCGTAGTCGTCGGTGAGGTCAGGTGAGGTTAGGTTAGGTAACATGTAGGCTAGGTTTAGTTAGGCGTAGGCTAGGTTAGCTTAGGCGTAGGCGTTGATATAGCCGTAGGTGGAGGCGTAGGCGTTGGCGTAGTTGTAGGCTTAGGTTAGGTTAGGTCTAGACGTAGGTTAGGTTAGGTCTAGGCGTAGGTTAGGTTAGGCGTAGATGTAGCCGTTGGCATCTAGGTTAGTTAGGTTAGGTCAGGTCAGGCGTAGGCTAGTCTAGGTTTAAGTTTAAAATAGGTTAGGTTACGTTAGGTTAGGCATAGGCTAGCTTAGGCGTAGGCTAGCTTAGGCGTAGGCTAGGTTAGGCGTAGGTTAGGTCAGGCGTAGACAAAGTTAGGTGCTGGCGTAGGCGTTGGCGCAGGCGTAGAAATAGGCTTAGATTAGCCTATGTTAGGGTAGGCTTAGATTAGCCTCTGTTAGGTTATGCTTAGGCGTAGCCGTTGGCCTTGCCGTTGTCGTTGGCATAGGTTAGGTTAGGCGTAGGCGTCGCTAGGTTAGGCGTAGGCGTAGATTATATAAGGTTAGGTTACGTAACATTACGTGTAGGCGTTGGCGTAAGCGGAGGCGTAGGCGTAGGTTAGGTTACGTTACGGGTAGGGGTAGGGGTTGGCGTTGGCGTAGGCGTTGCGTAGGCGTAGTTTAGGTTAGGGTAGGGGTCGGCGTGGGCGTTGGCGGAGTAGGAAGAGTAGGAGTAGGCGTAGGTAAGTGGAGTGGAGTAGGGTGGGGTGGGGTGGGTTAGGCTGGGCTGGGCTGGGCTGGGTTGGGTTGGGCGTAGGCGAGGCTAGGTTAGGTTAGGCGTAGGCGAGGCTTCGTTAGGTTACGGGTTGGGGTAGGCGGAGGCGGAGGCGTAGGCGTAGGTGTATGCGTAGGCGTAGGCATAGGCAAGTTAAGTTAAGTTAGATTAGGCGTAGGCTAGGTTAGGTTAGGTTAGGTTAGGCTAGGCTAGGCGTAGACAAGGCAAGGCAAGGCAAGGTTAGGTTACGGGTAGGAGTAGGCGAAGGCGTGGGCGTGGGCGTAGGCATAGGCAACTTAGGTTAGGTTAGGTTAGCTTCGGTTCGGTTCTGTTCTGTTAGGTTAGACGATGCTAGGTTAGGCGTAGGCGAGGCCAGGTTAGGTTACGCGTTGGGGTAGGCGGAGGCGTAGGCGTAGTCGTAGGCAAGTTGTTAGGTTACCTTAGAAAATTATTAAAATTATTTTGTTGTTTAACGACGCTGTCAATTGCCAGGATCACATCAGCGTCGCCGGTGTGCCGGAATTTAGGCCCGCAGGAGTTCTTTTACATGACAGTAAATCTACTGACATGGAGCTGTCGTTTTTAAGCACACTTAAAAACCATCGGCCTGGGCCGGGTTTGAACCCGCGACCTTGGGATCAGTAAGCCAGCGTCTAACCAACTGAGCCACCCAGACCGACAGGTTACCTTAGGTTAGGCTACTTTAGGTTACCTTAGGTTAGGTTAGTTAGGTTATGTTAGGTTAGGTTACGTTAGGTTAGTTTACGTTAGGTTAGGGTACGTTTGGTTACCTTAGGTTAGGTTACGTTAGGTTATGTTATGTTAGGTTACGTTACTTTAGGATACCTTAGGTTAGGTTACGTTAGGTTATGTTAGGTTAGGTTACGTTAGGTTATGTTAGGTTAGGTTACGTTAGTTTAGGTTACGTTAGGTTACGTTAGGTTACCTTAGGTTAGGTTACCTCAGGTTAGGCTACGTTAGGTTAGGTTACGTTAGGTTAGGGTACGTTACGTGAGGTAACGTTACGTTAGGTTACCTTAGGTTAGGTTACGTTAGGTTACGTTACATTAGGTAACGTTAGGTTGGGTTTTGTTTTGTTAGGTTACGTTACGTTAGGTTACCTTAGGTTAGGTTACGTTAGGTTTGGTTACGTTATGTTGGGTTACGATTACGATAGGTTAGGTTACCTTAGGTTACGTTAGGTTAGGTTACGTTACGTTAGGATACGTTAGCTTAGGTTACTTTAGGTTAGGTTACGTTACGTTAGGTTACCTTAAGTTAGGTTGCGTTAGGTTATGTTAGGTTACGTTACGTTAGGTTATATTAGGTTATGTTACGTTAGGTTACGTTCCGTTAGGATACATTACGTTGGTTTACGGTACGTTAGGTTATGTTACGTTAGGTTACGTTACGCTAGGCGTAGGCGTGGGTGTAGGCGTAGGTGTTGTTTAGGTTTGGTTAAGTTAGGCGTAGGCTTGTCTAGGTTGGGCGTAGCTGTAGACGTAGGTTAGGTTAGGTTAGGTTAGGCCTGAGCGTAGGCGTGAGTGTCGGCGTAAGCGTAGGATAGGTAAGCCGTGGGCGTAGGCGTAACTTAGGTTAGGTTAGATAAGGCGTAGGCGTTGACTTCGGCGTAGGCGTTGGTTAGGTTAGTTTCGGTAAGGCGTAGGCTTGGCTAGGGTAGGCGTAGGCTTGGCTAGGCTAGGCGTAGGCTTGGCTAGGCTAGGCGTAGGGGTAGGCGAGGTTTGGGTTAGGTTAGGACAGGCGTGGGCGTAGGGGTAGATGTAGGCGTAAGCTAGGTTAGGTTAGTTTCGGTTAGGCGTAGGCTTGGCTAGGTTAGGCAATGGCGTAGACGTAGGGGTGGGCTTAGGTTATGTTAGGTTAGGTTAGGCGTTGGCGTAGGTGTAGGTGCAGGCGTAGGTTAGGTTAGGTAATACGTGTGCGTAGGCTTAGACGTAGGTTTGGTTATGCTAGGCATAGGCTTGGCTAGGTTAGGCGCAGGGGTAGGCGTAGGTTGGGTTAGGTTAGTTCAGGCGTTGGCGTAGGCGTAGATTTAGGCGTAAGCTAGGTTAGGTTAGTTTCGGTTAGGCGTATGCTTGGCTAGGTTAGGCAGTGGCGTAGGCGTAGAGGTGGGCTTAGGTTATGTTAGGTTAGGTTAGGCGTTGGCGTTGGTGTAGGCGCAGGCGTAGGTTAGGTTAGGTAATATGTGTGCGTAGGCTTAGGCATAGGTTTGGTTAGGTTAGGCGTAGACTTAGCCAGGTTAGGTTTTGTAAGGCCTAGGCTTGGGTAGGTTAGGCGTGGGTTTGGCTAGGTTAGGCGTAGTTTTGGCTAGGTTAGGTGTACTTTTGGCTAGATTAGCCGTAGGCGTTAGGTTATGCGTGGGTGTAGGCGTAATCTTAGGCGTAGTCGTCGGCGTAGACTTCGGTGCAGGCGTAGGTTAGGTTAGGCGTAGGCTTGGCTAGGTTAGGCGTAGGTTTGACTGGGTTAGGCGTCGGCTTGTCTAGATTAGGCGTAGGCTTGGCTAGATCATGTGTAGGCTTGGCTAGATCATGTGTAGGCCTGGCTAGGTTAGATGTAGGCTTGGCTAGGTTTGGCGTAGGCGTAGTGGTAGGTTATGTTAGGTTAGGCGTAGGTGTAGGCTTAGGCTTAGGGGTAGACTTATGCGTAGGCGTGGATTAGGTTAGGCGTTCGCCTAGGTGTAGGCTTAGGGTTAGGCGTAAGCTAGGCTAAGTTAGTCTAGGCTAGGCTAGGCTTGGGTAGGCTTGGGTAGGCTAGGCTAGGTTAGGTTAGGTTAGGTTAGGTTAGGTTAGGTTAGGTTGGGCTTGGGCTTGCCTACGTTTTGCTACGTTACATTACGTTACGTTTGGTTTCTAGCATTTTACTGTAAATCTCTTTTATGCATTAACTTTGCAATTGCTTTACTTGTGGCCAGCTTCCCACAATTGTAAGACAATAAATATGTTTTGGTGTCAATAATACAAGAAAAACGGCGTCAATCTCCCCTCTTTCCCACCTGATTGCTGTGTTATCAAGTCACTGCGCTCTGAGTTAGATAGGATGAAGAGCACGTCTCAAAGTACACCAGAAAACGACACAAGAGCTGTCAAAGATTTTCATTGGCTCTCTTTGTACACCCATGGAAAAAAAATTGAACACATTAGGAGAGAGGAATATTTCTAGGTCCCACGTCATGTAACAGTACGATTTACACAAGTTGATATTTGCAACTTGCAGCCTGTGTTTATTGATAGTCTTTGTTTTCCATATAAGTAGGCTGATTAATACGGAACGGAAACGAAAACGCTTTGAATCTACATAAATGTGAGGTAGATCTGACTTGAACAAGTTTTTGAGTATGATGGAAGGTAACTTCAACTTTGTTTCGAGCAAGGTAGTACTTATGGTCCACAAAAAGGGCACACATTTGATAGCAGCCGTTCCAACACATTTAAGATGTTTTGGTTTCCATAGCCGCATAAACTTATTTAACCACAGCAGCCTCAGCACAGACAGAAAATTCACCAGAATTGAGGAGCGTTTTTTCAAAACTCGATAGATGCAAAATTTTACGAAATTGAGTTATATATAGTATCTGATTATATTTCACATTCTTCGTCGTTCTGTGAAATCAGATTTTGCAAAATTTGATTCTTGTCTTGTGTAGAAGCTAGGGAATATCAGCAGTTTTTTCAAAACTCAATAGATGCACTTGCTCAGTTAAAGCAAAGGTCGATAGATGCAATTTTATGATTTTATAATCCAAAGAGTAGCAACTTCAATTCTGTAAAACGCATCTTGACATTGACTGCCATCTCACTGTTGCGATTCTTGGAATTCTCGATCATTTCTGCAAGCTTTTTGTCCCATTTATATCCCGTCTTTTACTGCAGAGGTCATATCGGCGATCTTGCCTATTGGCAATGGCGTTACTCATTTAACAGTGGGTTTTTCGGACTTTGGGTGTTTTTATACGTTGAATTCACACACACATTCACACTTTCATTCATACTTCCAGACTCAGGGAAGGATGAAGAATAATCTTGACTGGAGAAAAATTCCTACCCCCCTGCCGGGAATCGAAACCGGGACCCCTTGCACAGAAGGCAGGTGCTTCTACAAGCTTTGTTATACTTACATGGCATTTTTATTCTTAGTTGAGAGACTGCACTGTACTATACACAATGGACAGAAGCTCAGATTGTGAAACTGTGCCAGTTTCCTACCTCCTGCCTCGGGAGGTAGGAATTGCAAAAACAAGGAAAGGAAATAAAAATGCAAGTCAAGGAAAGCTCATACTCCAGCAATTAAATGTTCACGTGGTCTCGAGTGCACTCCACGAAATCCTAAAACTAAAGCTTCCAAGGAATCACAGGGGTGTCAATCTTTAGATTATCTCACCTGACTAGAAAATTTCATTATCTGGGCATGCGCCGAAGGAAACCGGAGGAGGTGACAGAACAGGAATATTACAGAAGGGCATTACTGCTGCTATAAAGCAAGACATTAAGAAGTACAGATATATAGAAAGCCACTATGGAAGAGCAAAATCAAGAAGAGGATATTTACCTCTAGAACTTAATATTAGAAAAATGTGAACCAACTTCTGCAACGAAAGAAGATTAAGAAATCTACCATTCTGCTCATTGTCAAAATATAAAAACATATTTTAGAGCTTCTTCAATCTTTCATTCCATACACCACACACTGGCAAATGCTCATCCTGCAAAATGGGACTGACGAAGATTAAGACAGAGGCAGATGTGGAAAAGGCAAACGAACTAAGAACCATGTACAGACTGTACAAGCACTAATAAAGGTGAAAGCTTACTGATTCATATTGTTTGAAATTTCTTTGTGTGGGTATTCAATATGTTTGTTATATAAATAAAACAAAGTACATTGTTATTGTGAATGTAGCAGTACTTAGTTTCCAAGTTTATACCTAATAAAATAATCCTTATAAACATTAATATGTTGGTTGTATAGTACATTATGTATTATAAAGAGGTGAAAATAAATAAAAAAATAATAAATGCATAAATAAAAAGCAATAAAAACAATAAATGACAAAAATAACGAAATTTCATGTCTTAATTTCTCGCTCACGCAGAAAAGTTAATCAGCATCTATCGTCTTTTGAAAAAACTCCGCATTTTCAAACCCCACATTTGCAATAGTTAAACTATGCTATTTGTTTCTTTTTACATTCAATGAGGCAGTGTCAGGAAGGAGAACTGAATGATTTATACAGTTGCTGTTCTAACTAATTAGTATTGCCAATAAATAGAAAAAAAAAAAAAAAAAAAAAAACCATTTTTCTCAGAAACGCATTTTGTGCATCTATCGAGTTTTGAAAAAAACGCTCCTCAATTCTGAACAGCGAGCGAATGAAGAAGAAACAGCTGAACACACAAATATTCCCAAACCATCAGAGGACCAACGAAGCATCATTCAAGACAGGTTTTCCAGCGGGCCGGGAAATCAATTTTGTTCAAACTAGAACATATATCAGTAGCGTAAGGTTTGCTTAAAAATATAAGTAATACAGGTTGAGTTTTGTTGTTGAATAATACTCAATCACATTTCACGTAGAAACTTTGAAGATCTTTAATGCAGTTTGCTGTGCCTATAAATCATTCCTCGCTCTTGAACTACTTTCGCTCGGAGTTGAAGTTCATTACAGTTAGGTTATTGCACTGCACATATAATTACTGTTATTAGCTTACGTTTGGAGGGGTAACCGGTTTATGCACCTTTTTATGATTTTCATTTCAAGCATAGTGTTGTATATGCTTCTAAAATTATGAGCTTATTCCAGTTTTATTACTTTCAAACATCATGAAGACCTACTAAACACTGACTCCAAAGTTTCGCCGAAGTCTGGTTGGTATCTTCCACTTTTGCATTGTCTATGACCGCAAGGTGTTGCAGACACTCAACTATGCTGCTGCACCAGAAGTTTCTTGGGAGGGGAATCCCTAAACAACTTTGTTGTGGTCGTGTTCTGGAAGTGGGAGTGGTTATTTAATGCTAATGCGGACATGCCTTTCGTCGAAGTGCAATGCGTGTATAAGGCGTCGGACTGCCTCATGATACAAGGGAATTAGTCATTTCTACTTTTCAGAAACCAGAAAAACGAAGGTATTAATTACAAATCATAAACTCTGATACCATTCTTTGGGCATTTATCTTTGAGGCAGCTTCTTTTCTAAGCCCTCATAATGAATGGCAAAACAGAGGCACTGAGACGTGATTCACATGTAACATAAGCAACAACGATTTTGTGAATTTATTGAAGTTAGTTTTCGTCGAAAATACTAGAATCAGCTGTCCATTATAAATGGCAACGATTTGGTAAGATTAAAAAACATAATTTTATCGAAAGTTCTGCAATTATCTATTTATATAAAAATAGCAAGAATTTGAAAGATTATAAAGGATAATTTCTTGAAAGTATAGCTATTAGCCATTTAATTGTATAAAACAACGGCGGATAAAAAGATAATACAGAAACATATTGACATTGTGTCATAATATTTGAGTGTATAAGATTATTAAGAAGAAATAAAACTCGTTAGGAGTGAATCGGGAGACAAAAAGTCTTTATAAACTTCACGTCACTGCGACCCTTTGAGCATCGAATAAGATGTCATACTCCTAGACGACTGTGCTTCGCCGTGGCATTCGAACATCAAATCTGCTATAAATTTCGCCACAACGCGGGCCAATATTAACACAAAAGAAGGTGTAGTAAAATCTTAAAACATTTTTCTCCATTTATAAAACCCGCTTCAGGTTATAGGCACGTATTTTACTACTGAACACCAATTAGCGCATTTCTACGCCAGTCCATATGTATAACCAAATACCTAATATCTTGACAACCGCTAGGAGTACATTTTATACGAGTTTGAAAACAAATGTGTCTTACACATTTCAAATTTTATAGAAGCCTATACAGAAGTGTGCTACGCTTCCATGGCAAATTCAATACGTATTGAGTTCTTTTCCGGATTGAATACCGCATGGAAACACGGATTCAAACCATGCTCAACCACTGGATCCGATCCACTTATTTCGTGGGACCGGATCGAAATTTGGTTGGATGGATTTGAATCCGCTAAAGATGCTAGCTTCTTTTTACTTTCTCTACTACGTATAGTAAGTAGAGGAAGTATGGCATCCCACCCAACAATTTGATGTCGAGATTTCACCGCAAATATATGTTTTGAGGCCCTCTGAATAAAAAAAAAGCATTTTTAGCAAAATATCTGCGCGCGCATGTGTATGTCTGTGTCAGTCTGTCAGTCTGTGGGCAGCATAACTCAAAAACGAAAAATCTATTAAAAACCAAATTTGGTATTTAAGTTTAATGTCTTTCAAGGATGCGACACGAAGATTTTGAAGAAAATTCCTCCAATCTAAAATACCCTTAACATGGAAAATTTTTCGAAAATTTTGAATTTCTTGAAAATGGCTCTAACGATTTTGATTATTCTAAATTACCTTTGAATAACTCGTAAACCGTAAGAGATAGACCAAATGTTATGGTATAAAAATGTATTGTACGGTCAGTGGTTCCCCAGTTCTGATGAGTTGGAGGGGGAAGGTTAATGTTGCTAACGTGTAGTAATGAGTTCCAGAAAATGGATTCTCAAAATTATCGTAACAATGAAAGTATATGATGATTAAGTTTAAAACATTGAAATACAGGTTTCGGTTTTATTTTCATGCAATATCTTCTTTAAACCACTATTCTGTTCGAATAAAACCTTTACATTTATTATGGGCAGTAGTGTTACTTTTGGCAATACTGGAAGCGAGTAACGCACCGGTTGTTAAAACGTTCTGCTAACACCAATCAGAGGCCTCACTGCTGGGCGTGGCTGCCAAATGTAGCACCATGTTGCCAACTCCGTTTTACAACGACCACGTGGTTTCAATTGCTTTGGTGTTTGTGCAGGTTTTTTTCCGGTAGATAAACGGTATAACACTTGATTCCATATTCTACTACTCTGTGATCATTTGTATGCATCCTATCCGCGTAAATTTACGAAGTAGCAATGCGACCTGCAGATGTATGAAATCTTTCAAATACCCTGTTTGAAATTCCCGCTAAAGAACTGGCAACACCGCGTCACGAGGCCTTGAGAAATGTCAGAGCCGGGATCCACTGGCCGTACAATAGATCTTGCTAACAAGCACAATTTATGTCCAAATAAATTTTTTGTTGAACGAACCATTTCGGAGATATTCCTTGTTATTTGTGTGACTTTTGGAAAACAAACTTTCATCTAATGAAACTTCGTTATCCACTTTTTATATGCTAAACGTGCAAAGACAACGGAATTTGAAACCTTTAAGAGATTTGACTATCGCTCAAAGTCTACTGTATTCCCATATTCCCCTTGCACCTACAGAAGATAAGCAATAAGATAATTTCAGCAAATGTTCATCTCACGAAGAAGATAGAGGAATAAGAGTACAAGACATAAAGTTATGAGAGTGCAACACATCAGATTGTTTGTTTATTATTTTGTTGCTTAACGACGCTGTCAATTGCTAGGATCACATCAGTGTCGCCGATGTGCCGGAATTTCGTCCTGCAGGAGTTCTTTTACATGCCAGTAAATCTACTGACATGGAGCTGTCGTTTTAAGCACGCTTAAAAGCCACCGGTCTGGGCCTGAAGTAACTCCTACTCTACTCATTGTAACACGCTGCACACTCGTCATTTTGTTTTGTTAGTGAAAGGGGTATAATAAAAGAAAACAAAGCCACTTTTATTTTTCCTATAATCTAACAATATATTCTTCTCAAACACGTTCACTAACCTCAAAACCTTGCTGAAATACGCAGAAAACATATTTTTACACGTTCGCCAACATAAAACAAGTGACCAACATAACAGCTTGAATTATTTCGTCCTGAGCCTTGCATATCCAAATCGATCTCATTTCGGGATTGAATTCAACATGGAAACGCGGAAATGGAAATGGTCTCAATGCGTATCGAATTCTCCATGGAAGTATAGTATAAAATAACTTAAATAGCCCCGCCCCACAAGGTTTCGAACAAACTTTGATGACATTTCAGATTTGCTTGAAATGGGCACACAATTAAGGATAGTTAATCGAGGTTCAAATTGGGTTATAGCTGAATGTTTCCGAACATCGATTAAAAGAGCTTCAAAATTTGCTGGCTGAGTGACTGCCTGTTAACCGATGGTAGGAAAAGAGACAGCTTTTTAAATTGTTGTTGGCGTTAAACGTGGAATATAATCACAATAGAAACGCTGTTGACATGTTTATAGACGTGAGACCGAGGTTGGACTCGACACCGAATTACATTTTAATCCACTTTAATGAGCCTTAAATGGGTAAAAAAGATTTTTAACTGTCTGGAACTTAACGGAATGATATAACTGCCTTTTTATTTTAAATGTATTACAATGAATTGATACTTAAAGCATATTAGTCCATCGATTTGCACCTAGAATTTGCACTCATGTAGGCTTATAAAATGCAACCTTTACGCTGATGAATGTCACATACATCTTGGTTACTGCTATGGTTATGTTACTGCTATTTAAACGCCTAGCTGTCACTACCCTTTTACACTGCACAACATTATCTTCTTTTGCCATATACCGTAAACTTACACATTTAAACTTTAGGTACTCTCTTCCAAAAACTATGTAGACAGGACTTTTTCTTTTGTGCGTATGCGGACTGTACTGCTCTAAACCGGCGGTGAAAGCTTTTTCTTATACTTTCATGAAATTCCTAAAAACATATTTACATACATAAGCAAATTAAAAAAATCTGATGTGTTGCACTCTCGTGACTTTCTCTACTCTTGTACTAACCATTCTTACAAACTCTTATTCCTATATCTTCTTCGTGTTAAGATAAACATTTGTACAAATTATCTTATTGCCTACTTCCTTGTAGGTGCAAGGGGAATATTCGAATACAGTAGGCTTTGTGCGATAGACAAATCTTTTAAAGCTTGGATTTTCCGTTCTCTTTGCACACTTATCATATAAAAAAAATGAACAACGATATTCCATTTCAGAAAGTTTTGTTTTCCGAAACTCACACACATAACAAGGAATATCACCGAAATGGTTCACCCTACAAGAAAATTTATTCGGACATAAATTATGTATTTTAGCAAGATCTACATTTTTTGTATAGCATGATTTGGTTTATATCTAACGGTTTACCAGTTATGCAAAAGTCGTCCAGAGTAAATGCGACTACAGGGGCTATAGCCAGAAAATTCAAAATATAAATTTCATTGGTCATAAAAATATCTCAAACATATGACATTTTAATCAAAATCGTTAGAGCTATTTTCAAGAAAATCAAAATTTTCCATATAAAGGGTGGTTTAAGGTCGGGCTATTTTCTTCAAAATCTGCGTGTCGCATCCTTGAAAGACACTAAACTTAAAAACCAACTATGGTTTTTAACTTACTTTTCGTTTTTGAGTTATACTGTCCACAAACTGACACACAGATAGACACACACAGGGACCTTTTTCTAAAAATACTTTTTTTTGGGTTCAGGGAGTCTCAAAACATATATTTCCGGTGAAATCTCGACATCGAATTTTTGGGTGGAAAACAATACTTCCCCTACTTACCAGTAGAGAAAGTAAAAAAGGCTTTTTTTTTAATTCAGGGGGTCTCAAAACATATATTTCCGGTGAAATCTCGACATCGAATTTTTGGGTGGAATACAATACTTTCCGTACTTACCAGTAGAGAAAGTAAACATAGGGTGTACATAATTATTTACTTTTTAAATTGCTACTATTGATTAAAATGTCTTAATCGTTCACCAGCTGTGTTTAATAATATATTTGTAAAGTGACTATAAAATTAGATGTCACTTTAACTATTCAGGAGAAAAAATTTTAAAGATTAAACTGTGTGAAAAATCTTGAAAATTTATTGTTTATTGGAATACAGAGTAAAAATCCATAACTTGCTGATGATTTGCTTATAGTTTCTGAATCAGAAGCTGTTTTACAAGCGGTAAACATTTCATTATGATAAATTGTATAGTTTTCAAGAAACATTAACATACATTGCATTGAGATTCTGCATGGAGAATCTATTCTGACACTAGTAAGTGTCCTTGAGGTAAAGTGAGGAGGAAATCACTTTTTATAAGGATAAGTTGATAAATAAGTCGAAATGAAGGCCTTAGATGTAAACACCTACATTTCCACTTTTTAGCGAAAACGAGCTTTACAGCTATTTACATTCTCAGCTTTCTAACCTATTATTAATGTAAGAATGAGATACAAACTACGCCTATTCCCATTAATTTCAATCTTACTGATTGCAGGGATTAGATTTAAACACCGACATCTCGGTGCAGTTAATATGGAATCAAACTGAAGTCAGGTGACGACCGTCAAGCACCATTATGTGTTTCCACGGGCTAATAACCAAAAGTGTGTTGTATTTTATGACTGATTTACTTAATTAGTTTTTGTTTGTGTGTCTCCTCAAACACAACGGAGTACAAGGCTACCACTTTAAGTTAATTTAATGAAGGATCTGGACAATGGCACAAGTTTAATGAGACCAATAAAATAATTTCACTCCTTGGGAGACTATGAAATTCGGGACTAACAGGCACCGAACAGTGTTATTTCGAAAAGGGAAAGAACAGTGTGGTTACGCTGCCTATTACTAAGAACAGTGCCAGCTAATAAGGAAAGTAGCTGATATAAATTCTTTGCAGAAGAAGTATGCCGGTCATGAGAGGGCGCACAATGACCTTCAGTTTATGAGGATGTTGACAAACCATAGCACTACAGCATTAGGGAACAAGAATGTTTCTGTGAACCAAAGCTCATTGTACAACACTGAAAATGTGAAAAATGAAATTGAAATACTTTAGAGCCCATTAAACAATTAATATACTGTTTATCAACAATAGTTAATCAAAGTAACGGCAACACCAGTTTTTATTATTAACAGAGGATGCTACACATAAACCTTTGAAAACCAACCAGACATTTCAAATAGGTATTAAAATTTCCGTATGAGTTTTACGAGCTAATTTTTTGTAATGTGCGCTATGTAGGGACGATTTGTTTCACTTTAAAGCATTGGCAACATTTGATGAGGCTATTCACCAATTATAAGATTTAGTTTTTCTTGTTGCCTGTAACATTTAAGGTTCATCTTCACCTTGGGAGCAAAAATCTATATTTTTAGCCAGAATTGTAAAACATTTTACTAATAATTGGCGCAATATACTAGACTATTACACTGTAATCACTTAAAATACTTTTGGGTAACAATAAGAGAGTTCAAAATTGGAAGCATATATATATATACAAATTGGGTTATTGAAGTCTGAAATATCTAGGTTTGTAGAAGCTACATAAATATATATGAAACAATTTGTTTCTCTGAACCTGTACAATGTTTGAACTTCAAATATATCAAGTAAACTGGCTGTTTAAAAGATTATGAATTTTGAAATTAAAAATTCCTCTTTTAACCTATTGAATTTTTGTTTAAATGGCTAGTTATTTTACTTATATTGAGACCATAGCTGTTGGTTCACATTATTCCCTGTCTAACAAACTTCAAAGTAATATGTGAATGAGGTATCTAACATAATTTTTAGTGCTTCCTTGGGATTGGAAATGATAAAAATATTGAAAATTTTGATTTTGAGAAATATTGGAAAGAAATGTCCACAGTTTTAGGTGCCCAGGTTAACCTCATTATAGAAATTGTTAAATTAAACTTCTGGTAACAATTGGCATGCGAACTAACATTTTGGAAAACTAGAAAGTCAGGGCTTTTATAAGACACAAAAATACAAAAGTTGAAAATTTTGAAAAAAAAAAATCGCCGTTTCCAACCTTAAGCAAAGTGGGATTATATGGGTTTGCATCTTGGCCCCTTACACTTCAATTAATGTGTAGAAAGTCGTAAGTATTGCAAACCAAGATTTAAAAATCTGATTTGTTGCAATCATATGACCTCTACTTTTCTATTGAACATTCTCTCGAACTCTTACTCTTCTATCTTCTTTGTATTAGTTGAGATAAACATTTGCAGAAATTATCTTATTGCTTATTTCCTTGTAGGTGCAACGGGAATATGGGAACGCAGTAGGCTTTGAGTGATAGCCAAATCTTTTAAAACTTTCAAATTCCGTTCTCTTTGCACGGTTAACACATACAAAATGAATAGCGATGTCCCATTTGACAGAAGTAGAAGTTCTCCAAAGCTTACACAAATAACCTGGAATATCTCCGAATTGGTTCACTTTACAAAAAATTTAATTTGTACATTGTAATTTAACAAGATCTACATTTTATATAGTAATATTTTGTCTATCTCTTATGGTTTACCAGTTATGCAAACGTCATCCAGAGTAAATAGGACTTCATGGCCTATAGCCAGAAAATTCAAAGTATGCATTACATTTGTCATAAAAATATCTTTAACATGTCATTTTAATCAAAATCGTAAAGAGTCATTTTTAAGAAAATCAAAATTTTCGAAAAATTTTCCATGTACAGGGCAGTTTAGGGTGGAGGAATTTTCTTCAAAATCTGCGTGTCGCATCCTTGAAGGACATTTAGCTTATATAGAAACTTTAGTTTGTAACCGACTTTTCGTTTTTGAGTTATGCTGTCCACAGTCTGACAGACCGACACACATAACACACACACGGACCTTTTTCTAAAAATGCTTTTTTTATTCAGGGAGCCTCAAAACATATATTTCCAGTGAAATCTCGACATCGAATTTTTGGATGGAAAACAATACTTGCTCTACTTTACGTAGTAGAGAAAGTGAAAGTATTACATTGATATATTGATTACGTGATCAATCTTAATTACAAACATTTCTTTGCGTCTATACCTGTCACTGTCGTTCTCTCCGATTTTCACCATTATTACTTTTTTACTGCAATATCTAAGGGAAATCTGCAATGATAAGTTTTCTTCTTTAAAAACAACCGCATTCCATGCTTCAGACTTTTTTTTTGTAAATATTTACTTAAGGTCGTTTTGACAGCGCGGCCTTAATACGACCATACATAATAATACATTATGGATATTAATTTACAATTATACATATATTACATTATGTTTACATTTACAGTAAATTTGAAAGTTTTATGTTCTTCGTAAACTGTAGAGTCTTGCTGATCATATTTGGTGTATTGACTGCATGATGAAGACTGGAAATGCCGGCTTGCTGTCTATATCTGCTGTATTGTGGTTCTTCAGACTTGTAGGGCAGGTAAGCTAAGGCCAGTGTAACTTAGGGCAACATTTGAAGTGATCTGCACGCATCGAGATTAATGCATTAAATAAGAACGATTCTGATCGTCCTGGGGATTTTGCGAATGGTTTCAGCGCATGGTAGATAAGGATGTGTCGTTAATTACTAGGGTTATGTGAGGCTCAACTCTCACATGAGGCAACAGTGAATCGTAATAAACATGTTTACTGAGCAGTGGAAAAACCACATATTCATAATAAGGCAATCACTTTACTGCGGATGAATGCCTAGTATGGATTGTCATCTACGGTTTTAATAACACTTTTTTTACTTTCTCTGCTGCTAAGTAGAGGAAGTGTTGCATTCCACCAAAAAAGTCGATGTCGAGATTTCACCGGAAGTATATATTTTGAGACCCCCTGAATAAAAAAGAAAGCATTTTTTGAAAAAGGTCTGTGTGTGTGTCTATCAGTCTGTGGACAACATAACTCAAAAACTAAAAGTCGGTTAAAAGCCAAAGTTGGTATTTAAGTTTAATGTCTTTCAAGGATGCGACACGAAGATTTTGAAGAAAATAGCCCCACTCCAAACTACATGGAAATTCAAACATGGAAATTTTTTCGAAAATGTTTATTTTCTTGATAATGGCTCTAACGATTTTGATTAAAATGCCATGTTTAAGATATTTGTATGACAAATGAAATATATAGCTTGAGTTTTCTGGCTATAGCCTATGTAGTCCTGTTTACTCTGGATGGCTTTTGAAAAACTCCTATACCGTAAGAGATGGACAAAATCTTACTCTACAAAAAATGTAGATCTCGATAAACCACAAAATCTGTCAGAATAATTTTTTTTTTGTAGAGTGAACCATTTTGGAGATATTCCTTGTTATTTGTATGAATTTTGGAAAACAAACTTTCGTCTAATGGAATATCGTTATTAACTTTTTATATGTAAACCGTGCAAAGAGAACGGAATTTGAAAGCTTTAAGATAATTGACTATCGCTCAAAGCCTACTGCATTCTAATATTCCCCTGGCACCTACAAAGAAATAAGCAATAAGACGATTTCTGTAAATGTTTATCTCAAGTAACACGAAGAAGATATAGGAATAAGAGTTTGTAAGAATGATAAGTACAGGAGTGGAGAAAGTCATGTGAGTGCAATACATCAGACTTTTTGTTGAAGGTATTCTTACTGGAGCCAGGCATCGAAATACTAAGCATTTATTTTTATTTTTTTTTTTATTTTGTAGTTATGCGTTGTACTTTTGGAAATAGTGAGTTTTTGTGCTAACAAGACGGCACAACCCCAAGGGATAAGAGAGGCGTGCTTGCTTTCTTGGAGGGAATCAGAGTATGACTGTATGGCACAAAGAGGAGCATTTCAGTTCCCAGCATGTGGCCATATTAAACATCTCTGGGACCACGTGTTTTGCAGCGAAAGATTTAAGGCAGGGGTGTCAAACAGCACTCACCAGGCGTGAAAAATTTTCCCCTATTTTCCCTCCCTCCATGATGATCAAATCGGAAAACGGGAAAAACAAAGCGAAAACCGGTTCTACTAGCGCGTGCTACTGCAGTTAAGGAGGGGGGTCTTTTCACACCCTCGGAGTGATGTTTGACATGCCTGACTTAAGGTATAGGGCAGGGGTGTCATTAACTTCTCCTAGAGCCAGCTCGCATACTGAGCTGTGTCCTTCCCACCATACCAGTAGGCTACTCGGCGCAGTTGAAACTAGTAAACAACTGCTGTGAGAAATTATTTTCCAGACTTAATAACGTGTGAAGCAGATCTAGGTGTACATTAACAGATATGAATTTAGTTTATGTTCTACGGCTGAGCCGTTCGGCTTTGAAATCTGAATTAAACAAATTGGTAATGAGAAAACATGGCCATCGATCTAGAACTAAGTGATTTAAAATATCTGCACAAAGGGCTCATTTTTGCCGTGTATTTACACGGGCAAACAACTGTGTAATGGGAGTGATAGCTTCGACTTGAACAGCCTGTGTCATTCCGTAATGTGGTGTGCCCTTATTGACACGCCTGATATAGGCAATTCGTGAACTTTGTGTAACATTGTGCAACATGACTGTAGAAATCCTGCGGAAAGTTGATCAACATTGTTCAAGCAACTCTGTTGTGATACTGTGTGTCTGGCGCTAGAGGCAACCATTTAGAAACCTAAAGTAGCTGAACAAATGCACGAAGATTATATCATATGTGTAATTCATAATAAAGCTTAGTACAAACGCTCTTAAGTAATTTGTGTTAATTATAAAGTGTGCACACGTTTGTTTTGAGGGACCACTTATTTCGGAAATATAAGATCATTAAATCACCCTGTTGTGTACGGACGGGCCCTTGAACTCCACACTCACTCAGTCACTCTCACTTAAATCACAATGAGAGCCCAGTAAAGAGAAGGAGTAAGGGATAACAAATCCTTGGGTCAGTTGTATAAATTATACGTGTATATACCTCGCTAGGGTGTTACCATCCCTGCGTACACCATTATCCGTTAGTGTATGTGACTTGAATTGTAAGAATCAGAATTGGCGTAGTATGTTTATTAATTTAGTATTCATATTGATATATGCTGCAATTTATTTGTCTTATAACCACTGAGTAACTAGATCATCTTCGAAAGCTTCGTAAACGAATGCTTACTGTATAAATATTAATTATTATAAATATTATACATGTAAAATGTGTATACTCCTATTATTCATGTGGTTGTTCAGTTTATAATCGCATGCTATGCAGCAGTTAAGTATTTAATGTTACTTGAACATTTATTTAATTATTGTGTCATGTGAATCTTTACATGGTCCCCCAGATGTGATTTGGTCCCTGCGATATTATTTTATTCCACATTTGCGTTAATACAGTTTTCCACATCATGTCCTAATTTCGAACATGTTTTCTCATACCCCCTCCATTAGATATATGTATCCCTCCATGGTACCAAGCGGGGCACTCGCGTTCAATTCCCGACACCGGCGTGGGGATTTTCTCCCTCTGGAAGACCTGGTCTGGGGTGCACTCAGTTCCATTAGGTCCCTGAGGGGCCAGTTGAGGAGGTGCCTCATTGAAAAGTAGCGGTCCTTGGTAGAGAAGACCATATAGCCGGCCGGGGATTGTGGTGCTGACCACGTCCTACCTCCAGTACTGCACCCCACTCATGACGCCTGTGGTGGGTAGATCGGGTGTAGACCTTGGCCCGGATGGGGTGTTACGCCATGGGTTTACGTTTTACCCATGATACCGGCGACTAAGATGGAAATTCAATATAACATCTAATCTATAGATTCCAACTCCACATGCAAGTTTCAAAGTGGCGGTGCAAAATTAAACATTTATCAGGTACGCAAGGTGGCAGTTAAAAGTAACCCTGGTGATTATGTTTATGACCGGGCACCTCCTAAATTAAGTGTCCGTTCCGCCAATTTTCGGACCAAACAGTCCTTCGGTGAAGTCCTTAACTTCCGGTGTGCGAACTGAACGGAGTCTTTATCTTTTGGTATTTTATGCTATTCCCGTAACACGCTACTTCTAATCCAAATATGTATAACTCTCTTTAGCGGTTGTCCTCTACTTGGCTTGTCCCTGGAAATTTCCTGGGCTTCCTTAAACGAACCTGTTTTTACGTAGCCTCTTGTATCGAGACTAGGTCATTTTACAGAACGTGAATTGGCTTGCGTAACCCCCCTGCTAAAATTCTGACAAAAAATGTGAACAATTGACAAGTGCATAAAACTGGCCAATGTATAGGTGATAATTTGATTCGATATAATACGAGTACGTTAACGCAATTATAAGCACTTATAATGCAGTATGACACCCGCAATCAAACCGGAGGCGAGCTATTGTCATATACTTATCCGATGGACTTCCAAAAAGGCGGAATTATCAGGTTCAGCTAGTAGGCAGATAGTATAGTATTGTATTGTAACTTAATATAAAGAGGCACAGGAGCAATAGTGAAATAAGTGGTCAACTCACAACTTGACTGATGCATAGAATGACAAGAATAACAGGTTTATACATACTGTAGATGCATAATTAAGCAACAAGTATTCGTTTATAAAGCTTTCAGTATGAACCAGAGCTACTCTAATATTATAAGAAAACAAAGGGCAGCATATATATGCTTTTCTTTTTCTTTTCCTGCTTACCCTCCCCTTATGTAGAACTTACCCCCTAGGACATACAAGCCAGTGCCTAGGGTCGGACGCCTGTTGGGGAACAGAGGAACCTATGGACCGGGCAGAGAGAAGACCTGGAAGCGGGTGGTCAGCCAAGTACCAGGTATGAGAGTGAGGAAGAGGATTATATGAAATGCAGGTGAAATTGTTGATTGGAAAGGTGATAATGGAGCAATTGGTGAAATGAGTGGCGGAGAAAATCGTAGGGAAATCTAAATAAGGGATGGTAACACCCTTGTGGGCTGTGTACAAATATAATTTATACGGCATCCAAGCTTATCCCTTACTCCTTTCTTTGCTGTGCTTTCATTGTAATTTAATAATCCTATATTCCATAAATACGTGGTCCCTCAAAACAAGTGTATCTACATTGTATAACACACAAATTACTTATTGTGTATTTGTGCTAAACTGTGTTGTGAATTACAGATTGTTTATAGGAAATAGTTGATCATTTTGCAAGTTATGAAATTATATACACAGGTACAAATTCTAATAAATGCCAACTATTGTCCTGATCATAGCAATTTCAGTACCGTTTCTTTTCACTGAAAATAATTTTAGTTACACAGTAATGTATGTCAGTTTGGAGAAAAAGGAGTGTAAATTATGATGTACATTATAATTTAGGTATTTACTTAATTCTACAAGTGTCTCAAACACCTTAGTACCCAGGCAGTTCAGTAAATTAACAATGAGATGGCCATGGATAGACTAGCAGACTAATGTAGAAGTCAAATCATATTTTACGCAAGTACTGAAATATTTTTCTCTTATTTCTTGCCTCTGCCTTCCTTCCAATGATTTGTTTGACATTTTTACTGATTGTATAATAATATGCATTCATTTACACATATTCCATGTTCATGCCAAATGGTTTATCTTCTTTTGTTTATAAAGCACCTGATGATCAATTTGGTTGAAAATTAAGAATTGCAAAACGTTCAAATGGTAAATAAGAAAACCAAAGAGCACCTGCACTTACAGCGAGTCCGAATGATTAAAACCTTTCAGTGAAAGTGTTGCTATAGATCAGTATCCAGATGGAGTAAACGGATCCTTGGAATCACTTCTATCACCTTTGATGAATCCGGCGCAAGAATTAGTTGAATATCTATCTTGGTCACGTCACTGTGGCAGTCTTTGACTGCTATAACCTCCAGGTTGTCTAGAATTTTCCCGCTTGTTGTTGTAGTGTTTAACGCCCGCTTTTAGTACTACGGCACCGCAGGCGGTGACACTGATGATACATGGAATGAGATGGCGGGGGAAACCGGAGCACCCGGAGAAAACCCGCCCTGACGCTTCGTCCACCACGAATACCACATGCGGGTCCCTGGGATCGAACCCGGGCCGCCTAGGTGGTAGGCGAGCGCGCTAACCGCTCGGCCACGGCGCCGCCTAGATTTTCCCGCTTAACGCATGATATTGCACTTAAGTTACACGCTGGCATTTGTCTATAATTCTTCGACCGTGTGTGTCCACACCTTCCCCTGTATTCGTGCAACACTATTGCATTTCAAATGCTAACGCTCCTCAACTTCAGCAACACATGGGCAGGCTGTTCTAAATCCACGAGTTTGAGTATGAGTACACGCGCGTGCGCAACAGCGTTGCGCGGAGCACGGCTGTAGAGGGAGTGGGAGCGAAGGGTGATAGCCAATACGTCACTGGGCGAGGGTCATAGTAACCCCAATCATTCTCCGTTGCAGGTCTCCGCCAGTACCCAGCGTCGTGACGGCAGTTTAACCTAGAGCAGAGCTGTGCTGCATGTTGTAGGCTTACTCAGGCAAGGAGGCGAATACGCCGCTTCCCACTGGCGAGTAGCTCGGCTGGAACACATTGATATAGGGGATGGCCCTATTACAAGATTCAGAGGGCGGACTTGTCGTCTCCACCTATGAAACATATTTTGTGTCTATGTCACTGATAGGGCGTTCCGCGGGAGGGAGGAGTGAGGTGAGAGGATACTAAGGACGGCTGGACCGGAGAAGAGACGACAGCAGAGGGTAGAGTCCCCTCGGAGCACGAGGATTTACAGAGAGGATGCCGAAACCTCCACTTACAATTAGATCCTTGTAACAGCCAATTAGGATGTAGGTAAAGTGAAATAGTAGAATGAAATCAAGGGATAGGCAATTCAGGGGATGTAATTATTATTTCCAGCATTCGCTAAGTGACCCCAGGAAACCCCCGAAAAACCCATGGGTCAGGAAGATCGGCCACGGAAATGGAATCGGCCGCCTCCAGGATGCAGACGTACATACTGCTCAATAACACACAGGGGAGAACAAAGTAATAAAAATAAGGTGAATAAACTTTAGCCTTGATATTACATATTATTCAATAGAGCCTCATGTGAAACAAGAGAACACACCGAAAAATTCAAATGAACACCGAATATTCATTTAAAATACGTAATAATACAACAAAAATTATGATTTGACTTAAACTATGTGTTTTAATTAACTCCAAATGTTTCCACAGTTATGTTTTGCATCTTTGATTATTAGCTACAGAAATTTTAATGAAAATTAAAACCTCAACGCCACTTGCAAGCACACATCGTTCAGATTCCTCATATACGTGAAAAGTATTTGCATCGATATTGTTAGCAACTTCGAGGAAAAATTAATGATCAAATCTTTTTCATGTAAAATTTGATTTAGGGTTACAGGATAGCCAAACCCCAATCTAATCTAATACTCAACAGTACAATTTAGATTTATATGCTCTATCAAATAGGTACAGCTATGGAAAAATGATTGACCGCCTTACAGCAGAATATTTATTTTCTAAGTCCCACGTCGTGTTTACGCAAATCGATATTTCCAACAGACGATAACATGTGGAACAGAGACTATCAATAGACTCAGATGTAGGAAATGTCTATTTGCGTAAACACGACGTGGGAGTTAGAAAATAAATATTCTGCTCTCCTAATGCATTCAGTAATTTTTCCATGGTTGTACAAATATACGCTCTAAAAATCTGCTAAATATGCTTTGAGGCTTTAAAATATCCATAAAAATAAAATACATTATTTCATATTTCTCACATTTATTAATCCCGATGAAGTAATCAAATTGTAAATTTATTCTTACACTCTGATTAAGAAAATCGATATTTATTAATTTCTGTCTGTCTCTCTTAATCTATTTTAGCAGTAGTTGTCTTTATTACATTAGAGATCATCATTGGTTCAACAGCTGTTTGTCTGCCTTGACCGCTTTAGTAATTTTTTACATAGGATTGTATCCGGAGCCTTCTCCCTCCACGTGCATGTTCTACATGCTCTAAGGTCCTCTTTGACACAATCGAGCCATGAACATATTTGGTGGGTGTCCAATTCTTCTAGTTTTAAATGGGTTCGTGAAGGTGTGTTATTTACTTGGATAGTGTCCCTGTGTTATATGCAAATGGCCTAACCATCTTACTTTTCTTGATTTAATTTCTCTTGCTATGTCAGCTTCTCTAAATAACTTGCCTAGTTATTGCATTAGACAAACATATTTCAGAGTTTTCGGGAAGAAACGACAGATGACTTTGTAACATAATACAAACCTTACCTATCGAGTTTTTGATGCGACGGCTGCACTGAACTTTTAAAAGATTTGCCGCATAATTGTTGAACGCTTTTCAGTTTATGTTATGTCAATGTCCCAAAGTCCAGCTTTTGGGTCAAAAGTATTCTATACAACAAAAGTGCATCGTGAGACATCGCAAGCTGGTTACAATTTTATTGCATACAATTTCTCCCCTATGTTTTCTGTCCAAGCTGTTCGCATCCAAAGCGTTTGAATTGCATCTAATTTTTCATTCCAGGCATGGAAAGTCACGTAACGTCAGTAACGTAATAATTTGGCGGACTTCGCATGCAACATGTGTGTACAGTCAGCTTCAAATGTTTTCCAAGTAACATGCTCCTAGCCGCGGGGGGAAACCCTGGATGGTTTATCTATTAGTTATGCCAGGTGGTCTGAAAAGTCGACTTAGCTCATAGCTGTCTACAAAGGTGAGGAGAGTAATGCGTTTGTAAGTTGAAAGAGAATATAATTCCGACATTTCTCTTACACGTGGTTGTAAGAAAGTAATCGCAATGTAAAGAAAACAACATTAACGCTACAGATCTACGAGAGAACGAACTCGCAGCGAGGAAACTAAATATTCAGCACTTGAGGCGTCATATCACTCTATAATAAAATTATTTAAACTTTTAAATTAATTTCAATATACCGCGTTATTTAAGCTATTCATGGAGACACATGCATGCCAGATGTAAAATTTGCAAATTGGTTTTATTCAGTGAACATGAAATGTTGTATTTGACCTGAAATTTTACACCTAAGTTTGAAACATTGAATGGATGTCTGTCGGAGATAGCAGGAGAACAGAACTTCAAAGGAAAATAGAAGTTTAGCGTAACACAATACAACTACTGGAAATTGCAAAAGAATATGTTTGGAAAAACTATGAGGCATCCCTCAGCTTTCTTGCCTATCACGCTTTAAATCTGAACCGGTTTATGTATCACCACCACCACCACCCCCGCCGCCGCCGCCACCACCACCACCACCATCACCACCACGGCGGCGCCGTGGCCGAGCGGTTAGCGCGCTCGCCTACCACCTAGGCGGCCCGGGTTCGATCCCAGGGACCCGCATGTGGTGTTCGTGGTGGACGAAGCGGCGTCTGGGCGGGTTTCCTCCGGGTTCTCCGGTTTCCCCCGCCATCTCATTCCACCGGTGCTCCATCTTCATTCCATGTATCATCAGTGTCACCGCCTGTGGTGCCGTAGTAGTAAAAGCGGGCGTTAAACACTACAAGCAGCCGCACCACCACCACCACCACCAGCACCACCACCACCAGCACCACCAGCACTACCAGCACCAGCACCACCACCACCACCACTATCACAATTATTTGTGTTAGTAGTATTAGTAGTGTTGGTATTAGTATTATTATTAGTATTATTAATGTTAGTATTAGTAGTAGTATTAGTAGTAGAATTAATATTGTTAGTATTCGTAGTATTATTCGTATTAGTATTCTATTATTGTTAGTATTGTTGTTAGTATTAACAGTAGTATTATTTTTATTAGTATTAACAACGATGAATACATCATATGCATTATCTTTGTTTAAGGAAGTGTTTAAACATATTTTTAAATGCCGTTAATGCTACAACATAAAAGCAATGTTGCTTCTTTAAGTACATGCAAAGGAGAATGTGGTGATTTTTGTTTTTGTTTTGATAGAGTAACATTGATTATTTAGCTTCTTGTTTGTTCCCCGCTGACCACACATCAGAGGAACATACACAAAAGTAACTCTGGTGAGGCCATACGCTCGGACCAGGCACAAGTAATCCATTTGACAATTGTTCGTTTCTTTCCCCTACACCCTCTCGTCCATCGGAAAACATTTGGAGCCGACTGTATGAGTTTGTGCTGCAGTAGCTTGTTGTTCCTGGATCTGCAGTCTTTTGCACATAATTTTGCTTTCTACACGATGTAAAAGATTGAGAAATAACTCTTCGTCAATTCGTAGAAAATTGCGATATTTTCCGGATTGTCTTAGGACATTTCGTGTTGTAATAGACCCATGTTCTCTTTTCTGTAACCAGATTGTGACCACCACCGTTATTATTTATTTATACCAACAGACTTATTGCTGGTGTTTCTAAACACACAAGCCGTGTGTGGGCAATGTTGGAGAACTAGAATCAGAATTGACCAATTGGTAGGTTGTCACGGTAGCTTAATGATTAGTATAGTCACATGGTAAACGGAAGGTCTGTGGTTCAAATCCCAGCTGTGGTATTGCATTTTCAGTTCCAATTCTACCTCTCAACCACCACCGTCTTTTCTTTTGTTTTTTTGTTTGTTTTTTTTTTTTTTTTTTTTTGTTTTTTTTTGTTTTTACTCCTACTGCACTTTTTCCCCACTTAAGGTCGTGGAAATATATCCCAAACCTTATACTTAATAATAGCAGTCACTATATCAGTGCAGTAGAATCCCGAAATAACACAGTTGTTAAGGGACATGCCTTAGTCCCGTGTTATAACGATTCCGCGATACATCGAAATGTGAGATTAGAAGTGACAAAAACCGATCCTGCGAGGTAGTGGGGAACATTCTGCCATAATAATGTAGGTACAGTAAATTGTAAAGTATGCAATATACGGTAAAGTGCACCACCTTTAAATACAATTACATGCCAGTTATTGCGCTGTGCTCGTTTTACACTAATCTAAGTTTGCACTGCCTTACACAAATCAGTAAGTTTTATTTGCGGCATAATTCACACATTTTTTTTTCCCGCGTATTGTTTGATTGTAGCAAGATGGGCATGAATGCTGGTCGATTCATTTTGCTTCTCCATACACAGAATTATTTTGTTTATGATGCTTATCACTTCACCAACATGCAGAATATCTTCTTCGGTGTGCATGTCGTGTTACTTCAGGAAATTCTTAGTAATGCAGTGGCGAATGTCAACACTAGGGGTAGTGAAAAGTATATTGTTGTTCCGGTCTTTGAAGAAAAATTTAAATTCAACTTTCAATAATAAATAAATAGGTGGGTGGGCGGGCGGGCAGGCATACAGACAGAGAGATAGATAAATGAGTAATTAAATAAAAAGTACAATATATTTTCTTGGGACCTATGTATTCCCCCCCCCCCCCCCCCCCCCCCCCCCCCCGCGAATCCTCGATATTTCAGACCGCGCTATTTCAGGCTACTTTTTTTTAGTGTATTTGCGTTCGCCATGTTTATTTCTCACGCTTACTAAGCGAGCTGTCATTTGTATTTCTCGCGCTGTTGGGCCGCTGTTTGCATTTCCAGTTCGGTTTCTTTAATTCTAGCTTTGCGGTAACTTGACACATAAATAAAGCGATCGCTTTGTAAGGAACTGGAAAGCCGACTTTCGGCCGAACTATATGTGAGGTGTCATTTGTTTTTGGGCCAAAATGCATTATAGTGTGACAAACACCGTTTCTGTGGTATGCAATTCCACTGAATATGAAAAGCTTGGTCAAAAGATTTGGACCGTGGGAGTGGTATATTATGTTAGGAACCGCTCATTGTTATGTTCTTGTTTTCGGTACCCTTTTATGGATTTGGAAACTTGTCAGACAACAGTCCTTTTACACAAACAACAACAATAAAAGAGACGTTTGCGCGGGCACAACTTATTATTAATATTATTGAACTATAATACCCATTTGGTAGATTATATTTTAAATATATTCCATCTCCTGCATGCTTATTTTCTGAAATGGAAAGTTAACCAGCGTCTTTAGTTCTCCAGAGCTTTTTATCAGGAATGGGGAATCAGGATAAAGGCACACATCTAGAAATTGAGTTAATGGACACATGGCAACATTGTGCAGTGCTTGGAAATAAAGTTAATAACAACACTACCAGGTTCAAAGGGCCCTTCACGCGGAAAAATCTTTAACTGAATTGTACTGTTTAACGCATCATTAATTACTTTATTCAGTGGCATCAAGTTCTTCTAATGAAGCATTTTTGTGACCAGTGATAACTACTCCATTTTCTATCTTAAGGTATATAATAGACTAATTTTCTTTTCTTTCGGTGAAAAGTGTTATATTTGTGTCGTATTACTGCGTACTTAAGTATAAATGAAGGTAATGGTCCTGAGTGACTGAATTTTCCAAAATAATTATTTCCGCTTCTTGTGCCTGAAAGCTTTAAGTTTTTCGTAGATGTCGATATTTTCTAACCTGAACAAGATATAATGCTTTCTTACATCCATTGTAAGCAAACTAAACAGTAACAATACATGATAAAGGTAAATTCCTTAACATGGTAATCTTCGACATTTGAGTGCGGGTATTTAACGGAAAATATTAGGTATCAATTTATGGAAGAATGATGATAGCTGAAGTAGACAAATTCCCTCTTTTATCTACAGCAATTGGATTCAATATCTTCTAAAACTTCAGTCGTATTGCAGCAATATGATAATGTTGTATGATAGTATATCATATACAGGATATATAAATAACGATGTTCCCGTTAAATCAGAAAGGAGGGGAAAGAAAGAAAGAAAGTGCGCTATGAAGGATTCGACCCATGCTCAGGGTATCACTCTGGATCCGCGCTAATGCGTCTTAACGCGCTTAGCTACTACTGAGTACAGAAGTTTTGTATGCATGATTAAGCTTACGTTGGTAAGCATCGTTGTTACTTCTTGTCCGCTGTTTAATCAAAACCCGATACTATATTTTCTGCACATGTAGAAGTTTCAATATTTGCGTGTTAATCTAGGGTGATTGGTGAAATATCGCTTTTCAAAGCTGCGAGGTGAGCGGATGGCTGCCATGCCCTCTGAATAGCAAGAAAAGCATATATGTCAGATTTAATTTTCATACCATCTATTTAGGAACGCCAGAGAATTAGATGACCCTTCGCGCAGGTCTCACTGGAGTTGGGTATTTACTTTTGTGAATGATAATACATAGCTCTAGATGAAACTATTTATAACAATGTTCCACTTAAAGAGCTTCAAAATGTGGTTTTTTGGTGACATCAATTTTTTAGTTGAAGGCAATGCTTGCTTTATTGTAAGTTCTAAGAAAAGTAAAACTCTACGTAATATTAAAATACATTATTATTTTATGTACTTACATCGTGTACCTTAATCTGCTTCTCTACCGGGTTTCCGTCATTATTGCAGCAGTTCCTGCAACTAGACTCTCTTTGGATAAATCGAAGCAAGAAGCCACCACGTCTATCCTGTTTTGAGATCGCCTTCATTAAAATGCTTGCCACAATAACGTGACACAGTGTTTCACTGTAAATGTGTCGTAATTGTGGACAAACAGAAGTTGTTGTAAATGTGTTGGAATCGTGGGCAACTTCCTCGTCAGTCCATACTTCTTACCTGTTCTGTTGATGCCTTCAATGTCTGTGTGTTTCTCACAGACTTGTAGCTGCCATTTACAATTAAGCATATACGATTTCAGCAAGATAATCTACCGCCGTCAGAAATTGTCTGCATATAACATTTGGCACGAGATGGTTCAGGCACGGCATACCAGTAGCATGTTCACTTGGTCTGTTCATGTTAAGGAAAATCGATAGTTAAGCCAGAGTAGCTAAGGCAGTTAGACATGTATCAGGTTAACAACAAAACCATTAGCTCAAGATTGTGGTTCTTAGAACCGAATACATGGAAGAGGATGCTCATAGAAAATTAGAAAGGGAAAAGGATTTTTAGAAGTTATCAAGTTACAGAGTAAACATAAGTTCCAGAAGCGAATAAAAATTAATAATTACAGCATATGATGTAAGAACTTAGATGGGATAGCCATGAAGTAGGAGGGAGTTTTGTTATACTTCTAAAATTGGGGCCTTTCTTTCGTGTATTTTGTGTCCTTGGTTATACTTAATTGGCGAGGCAGCAAGGGATTTTCGCTTAACATTTCCGCTTGTCATTGTTCTTACGCAAATAGTTATTTTAAATCGTAAATATATTGCTATATCAGGAGTTAAAAGATATAAGCCTTCAATGGTTAGTCTCGTGCTAAGATTCAGAAACAGTTTAATATCCTCCAATATTCGGGAAACTCGCTTTAAATAGCTAATCAATAACCTCCATTACATTATCATCCATCTTAACTGGTGTTGTCCATTTTTATACTCATTCACGTGTACCCGGAGAAAATATCTCATAGCTTACCAGTGTAGCAGCAAGCAGCAGATTCACCAAAGACGTAGCTGTCGGGGACGATATCAAAAGATGTGCACTGGGAGACGTTATCAGCAAGGTCGAAGTCGGCTACTATTCCCTTATGCTCAAATTTCAAATAAAAACACTACCACTTTAGCACCAAGGAATAAATGTAATTATTGTTATTTTGTATGTAACGTATGTAAACTACATTATGAAGGAAATGCAATGTAAGTAACTGGACAGAATATCTTGCTCAACTTCTAAAAGTTCCATCTACAGCACGCGCTGCTGCTTCTCCACAGTGAAAATCTCTCTCACATCCCCAAATAATCACATGGTTTTTGCGACCATTCAATATGATACCTAAGAAGAAGGCACTGGTAGCAAATGCTTACAGTTTCTGAACTTATGTGATGTTGTGGGGGTTTTGGCCTATTACGTGGTTCTTTCTAGATTGTTTTGCGTAATGGTTATCGGTATAATGCCATGGTCCAGTCGAATTGCGGAATTTTCATTAAAAGTTGTGAATATTATAACTCGTGAGTTTTCCCTTAAATCAGTTGTCACCTTCCTTTTTCAAGACGCACGTACAGTTTTGGAGAACGGGATATCTTTTATTAGACTGAATTGGTATAATATTTATAATATGGTAAGTAAATAAAATAGGGAGTTAAAAATTAATCAACTTAACATTCTTGGCCAGGTGTTTTAAGGTGAAAATACAGGTTTTACAAAATGAGTAACTAGTTCCTTGAAAACGATATACTTCATGATTTGTCTGTGCACTATAGACATCTTTTATACTGTTTTCCATCTACTACATCTCACTGGTTCCATTCAACAGGTCTTCCATTGATGTCTCTCCACACTTCCCATCTGTGCACGGTTGTACGAATTACACTTCTTAGGTATTGCGGTGTCACAAATTCTAGCTGTCAGCTCACCAATGTTAGCCACTTTTCTTGTGTAGACTTTTGATTTAACAAATTCCCATAAAAAAGTACAAAGGGGTAAGGTTCGGGGATCTTGTTGCCTATGATCTACAGCCTCCTCGTCCTATCCACCTGTTGGGAAACACTTCATTCAAGTAGTCCTTGACCAGTATAGCATAGTGGTATAGGACACCATTATATATGTAAACAACAATGTCTAAGATACCACTTTGTTACAATTGTGGCTGCAGAAATTCCGTCAACACATCCAAGTAGCAAGTACCATTAGTGACACTCTCCCTGAAAAATAATGGTCCACAGATCTTTGACTGCGTGATTCCCAACGACACATTGGTATTTGGACTCTCCCTGATATGTTCAATGAAATCAGTTGGAGGGTTTGTGGGCCCAAATGCGACAGTTATACCGGTCGTGTCCACTTAAATGAATGTTGGCTCATCACTAAACAACACGGTGTGACCTTAAATCATCAGCCTCCACACAGTCCAACAACTCTGTACACATCACCATGCGTTTCAATTAGTCTTCGTCATGGAGTTGGTATAACAATTGCAAATGATAGCACGTTTTTTCAAGGTGAATTGCAGCACTTTGTACACTGAAAGACAACTCTGTTCAATAGACTCCCGTATTGTGTCAATGTCAGCTGTACTTGCAGAAGGTCCACCTGGTCGAGACTCGTGAGCAACAGCGTCTATTTGTTGAAACTTATTTAATAGTTTCCATATGATTTTGTTCGTTGGTCCATCATTTCTAAATTTTCATTGAAACATTAGTCGCAGCTCATCACACGGAACACCTTGTAGATGCCATGTGACAACATCAATACGTTCAAGAAGTCAGTATACTGCTCAGTAATCAACCAGAGAAAAAAAAAAAAAAAAAAAAAAAAATATATATATATATATATATATATATATATATATATATATATATATATATATATATATATATATATTCATAAGTTACCTCGAATACGAAATCTACTTATTTGGTGGACACCTGTATATTGAAGTATATTTTGAAGATAGACTACAGTCTTTCCATCCAGGTTCAAGGTATACACCAAGGTATACGTCCCATCAATTTGTACACCTTGCGAAATTTGAGAGTATCTGTTACCGGTAAGTATTGGTCCCTGTTACTGCCTCTTTGAGTCATCGGCCCTAATGACCTAGTTGTCGACGGGCCCGTAAACCCCACTACTCACTCACTCACTCTTTGAGTCATCTCCGTGACAACATTCACATTCACGCCTCTCATTGTTTATCTCCTAACCGTTTTTCAGTGCAAACACGCCGCCTAGGAAACCTACGCTACTGGTTAAAACGGTAATATGTGCATGTCATTAGATTTAAAGTGCTACCAGCTTCACAAAAAGGAACCTATTTAGGCAGTATGTTTTTGGTGGAAATATATTCCTGTTATAGGTATGTGGCGTAAGCATTATGCACTCCGGAGTGGAATGCAGCGCTTTAAGATTGCTTATTCTCCTGACGGAGTAAACGCGGATCTAGCTCAAAGAGAATGGACCTCTATTACAGTCAACTTTCGCTATCGGGTCCAAGATTAAAAGCCAATCTTTAATCATGGACATGACTTTCCGTTCTATTTCAATGTTATTTTGCAATGAGTTCCTTTCAGGCTAGTCAGGTACTTAATCTAAACTTGAAAAAACAAAATTGCTTATTAAAACGATTGAATATTGATAGGTGATTGATTTAAATAAAGTCCGGAATGTAATGGAATGACAGACTCAATTAATTATAATGTAATTAATATCTTAAAGTGCACTTCATAAGTAACCTCATTACGCACACTATAATTGAAATCGAAAAACCTTGTATGCTCAATTTCATTCAAAATGCACACATAAAAAATGTGTTCGTTAGGCAAATCAGCAGAGATTCGGTAATGTATTGTGACTTTTTTGGTGGGTGTAAAAAGTAAATACGACAGATGTAGTCGAGATAAAGACACACTTTTATTTCCGTAAACAGTAACTTGTACACTCGTTGCAACAGCAAGAAAGTCTTTTCCGATTCTCCAACAGCACGGCTCCGAACTCGTAACACAAAGAACTAACTCTTCTCCGTCGGCACAACTCTCCACATCGTCTGTCCGTCTCCGTCGGCACGACTACTCAACCTTCACATACGACTGACTGACTCTCTCACACTTTACCGCTATTTATATCTCCCAGGCACTATTCTGGAAGCTTCAGGAACGTTCAGTTATTGCGGCGAGATATACAAAGTAGAAGATTCCAGTAGCCTCTATCCTTTTCTCTCTTTCGGCAAGCGCCCCAACAATGCGGCCATGCTCTGTCTCTTTCCTTCGGCTCCTTTGCGGTAGTGCCGACAATAATGCGATGGGTGACACTGCTGTTGTCGGCAATTAGATGCGGCGAGCGCGGTGACAGTATGGATTATTTGGACAGAAATTCTCTGCATGCAGTCTCAATTAGACATTATCCACGTTTTTGGAGGAGAGTGAAGATTCCATTGGGAAACGCACTGGATAACATAGCAACGTTTTTGGGTAAATGACTCTTCCTCTTGTTTAATCTTTTCTTCTGAATACAGCGGCAGAAAAATAACATTACATTGCAACAAAATTATAATTAAGCTTTAGAAAACATGTAAAAGTAGGTAAGCAGCAAAACAATAACAGTTAAATAACGAAAGAGAATAAGCATAAAAGTTTACCTTTGAAATGTGCAGAGCGAAAAAGTAGCATAAAAATGTATATATTAATGTACAGTGTATGAATGACTTCTTATGATCTTTAACGACTCTTCCAGTGCTTAAATTCCAATTTCCTCGAAAATTTTAGTTTTAATTCCGTAGTTCTTTGGAAACTTCCACTTTTGCAGTAATTATCCATCTGGCTTCAACCATAATGCCCATTACTCTAATGTGGTCAAGTTAGCATATCGTGTTTCAACAAGGAAAAATGTGCTGCCACACCATATTGCGAAATGACACAGGATGTTCAAGTCGAAGCTGTACATTACACCATTATTTGCCTGTACAAATACAGGGCACATTTTAATGCCTTAGGGATTTTCAGGTAAACATTCAGGATATGTGACATTAGATTGTTCTTTCGCGTTGTTTTACGGTCGTTATCTGATACAGTATTAGTAGAAAGAGTTGCCGTCCAATATTGTTTACCAAGGAAAGTGGAGTAGGGAGACATTTTGCAAGATTCTACTGCATCATGTAGCCTACTGGTATGGAGGGAGGTGCCCAGCTGAGTAGGGGAGGTGGCTCCTAGAGGACACTTAACAACACACGTCGTCTAATACAAGGATATAGTGGGTTCATAAATTTTCTTCATGGACCTCATTAGCCTATTTTTCGTGGTCTCTGACAGCAGCATCTGTTTTTGCCTAGAATTGAAGGCTATTATGTATTTCCTTCTATTACTACCCTCGATGAAGTTCGATGCACCACTTCGTGAACTATAGAACTTTTGCATTAGCAATTGTGGTTCTTATTTGCTGATGGCTGTAGTTGGGTAATGCCTACTTAAAGGGACAGGAGTCTATATAGGGTTTCAACCTCGCAGCTACTTCTGCAGTGGCTGGCTCTTGCCTGGTACAGCGCTAGCTGCTGCAACTTTGGCGGTTAACTTTATGGCTTTAGTTCATTTAGAGCAGAAGAGACCCTCGGTTTGTTCATTCACTTTTTTCCGGGATAAATTCGTCATATAGGCATATTCCTTTGCATTTGTGTTTCAATTAGTACCACTTCTCATATTCCCATTCAAGCAAGGATGTTTCTGATGTACAATAATCCATCACATAAGAAATCTATGAACTCTGGAAGATGAGTAGTGAATGTGCAATTTATTCAGGTGCAGATTTAGTTCCTTGCTGAAGTCCTTGGTGTTAAGATTTGTAAGAGTCTAAGCATTACTTATGTTGTAATCAGGCTTCCTATGAAGATTTGAACGAATGAAGTTCTTAATTATTTGTCGGTGTATGTCATTTCCCCGTGGAAAATCCTTTGGTGGCACCAAAATTTCTTTAAGGGGAGGACGCAAGCTGGTTTGGGTAAAAAATATCAATTTTATGTGGCCCGGGTTTGATCCTAGGGACCCGCATGTGGTGGAGGAAGCGGCGTCAGGGCGAGCTTTCTCTGGGTCCCCCGGTTTCCCTTGCCCTTCTTCCACCAATTGCTCCATCATCACCTTTACAATAATTGATTTCGATTTGGCCTCCATTTCATATCTTCTTCCTCACTATCATACCTGGTGCTTCCTGGTCTTCACTCTGTGCGGTCCATAGGTTCCTCTACTCTCCGACAGGCATGTGCCACTGGTCACTGGGTTTTAAGTTCTAGGGGGTGTAAGTCCTACATAAGGGGAGGGTAATCAGGTAAAGGAAAAAAAGAGAATACAAGGCGTCACTTATTAGTGCCTTTGGTGATATCAATAGCAGCACACTTAGCATGGCTTATT
>CM060966.1:128260722-128275722 GCA_030765045.1 Tenodera sinensis | reverse complement strand
GCACAAAAGTGAACATTTTTCCAGAAACGCTGTGAATCTTCAAGTGTACCAGTTTTAGTTGGACCATGAATCACTAAATATTGGGAAAGTGTCAGTGATTGTGAGTGATGCACCCTAACTTGATTTCAGAAGAACAAGTCACAGTATTTTACTGAAGGAAATTGGGTTTGAGTACGTGAAAATCGTTCAAATGTGTATTTATACCGGTCAAGTGGTTCAGGCCAGAACCACGTGCCTTCAGATATTGTGTATGCTCCGCCCAGAGCATAATAATACAATTTGCAGACCAGTATCTCTTATACTTTTTGTTTACATCAGATTACCTTATAGAGTTCGCAGGATTATAGGTACACATATGTAGGTGTTGCATAAGGTAGTGTAGATAGAAGTCCCTTTTATATGAATATTATAATAGGTAACTGATATATATATATATGGTCGAGTGGATTTATCATGTCCCATTCTTCGACACCTTGATTAATGAAGAAAACCTTATTATAACAGTTGTGCTGGGTACTACAATATCTGAACAATGAAATTCATATTGACTAATATTATTTTAAAGTAGAACCTAAAATGCAACCTTAGTTTTAAGTTACGTCAGCGCCAACTCATGGCCAAACATATTAACGGTGTTATTAACAGCTGTAAATCATATTTCCGTAAATAACAAGGGAATTATCATTTAATGGACAAGGTACATGTGTTGGTTCCTTAAGAAATCCTTGTACAGCAAACGTGACTTGAAAGAAATATGAAATTTATTGGTTTAAATGATAGAAGCGAGAGGCCGTAAATAGGAAAAGGAAAAAAAGTGGTGTTTAAAACTTAAGTGAAATCATGGATCATTAATTACACATAGCGCTAAATATTGACCTCGGAATGATATATTTAAATTTCTTCACCATTTAACGTGTGGCAGGAGCTTAAATGGTTAAGTGCGGACATTTACATCCAGATGTTAAGGTTGACAGAGGTTAGGCCGAATATTATGGTATACACAAAATTTAATGATGGCCGATACCTGACCACTCTTTCACCCTCATTTTGTGTTCGCAAATGATATTTATTTAACCTGCTTTACGCGTGGTTTCACATAGTGTTTAGCTATACAACTTAGGAAGGCCTGACAAGCCTTTGATTGGATGTGGTGTTGATCAGCTCTTTCTACCACCCGCCATCAAATTATGTGTCAGCCATAGCTACATTTTGCCGTTAGACACAATGCTTGTTATTTGCCTTCGGCAGCTCCTTGACCGAAAACTAGGTTTGAACTAAGTTGTTCATAGAGGATTAGCCTGAACCTGGTGTCAGAACAGTTGTAATTTATGGTACGGCGGTCCTAACGGAACTGGACCGATCAACCCGACTGCCACCTCACGTCTAAGTGCACACGTCCAGCTGATACGGGTACATATTGTCATTTCAATGTTGCCCACGTCCATAATATTGGTTTTCGTGAACGACAGATTGCTAGCTACCGCATCTCCTGAAATTTATCGCGTAGCTTCTCAGAATTCTGAGTGGGCAGCTATCCTAGGTATACATGAACTATAACATCACATCCCATGGGTAGACTCGAAATTTTGCGAATTCTGTGATTGGAAATCAGAATTTCGCTACATGTCACGGCGCAAAACATCTGATGTTATGCGCAAAACATCTGATGGTCAAGTACCGTATTTTATCGCATAAGGTCCCCCCCCCCCCTCGCATATTTCCCTCCTCTATGATTTATCATCACTAAAAATTATTTACCTATTAAACATCGCATAATTCCCTCTCCTGGTCCGTTCTTATTGGAACGGTCTTCAAATGACTTTATAATGGATAACAATCGACGCAGTGGTGCCTGTCACGGAGAATAATGGACTCAGTGCTTGCCACAAAAATATTCGTATTGCCATTGTCACAACGTATCGTACAATTGAAATGTGAAGTTGCAGACGTGTTTCTGAGTCAGTTTGTTACAAGTTATCATACTGTTAAGATGAGTTTTTAAAAAACTGGTATTTCTTATGCCATTAAAGGTTCTGACGACATGTTGTGGAATAGTGAACATGAAGATGTGTTATCTGAGCCAGATATAAATGAAAATAGTGATGATAGTGACGAAAGTGAGACGGCAGAATAGTCAGAGAAAAGAAACAGTGAAACAATACATTGTAGGCCCAATGAAACCGTGGTATGTATCCAGTTCATTCACAAATTACTGTACACCTATATAACTTTCACATTATATTAAATGGTTTCCTTTCTTTTGTGAATTCCTAGAAGCACCACTTGCATAATTCCCTCCCCAGTGTCTTCAAGAAAATTTTTCGAGAAAAAAAGTGGGGAATTACGCGATAAAATACGGTAATTTATTCGTTGAATTTGTATTGCACTGATACAGTCAACACATTTCTCAGCCCTAAAACGTGTCAATATTTCTGGAAAATCCCGGTGGCTCTTTCTGCTTAGGGTCTAAGTTTAATAAGAGTCAATACGATTTGTCAAGCTTAGAGAATTCTAGAGCATTCTCCTCTTAAAGGACACGGGGATTTGTAAGCATTCACTGACATCCACGTCCGCAAATTCAGTCAAAACTATGACTTTGTTACTGTTTCTGAAATAATCTCAACAAAGCATACTTTTCAGCTTGTCCAAGCTGTCTTAGGGCCCTATTACTAGGGTAATGTTGATGTTTTAAATTATTCAAATGCGTATTTTAAATATGGCATAAGAAAACATTTAAAACGAAACACCAGCGCAACAACCTTTACCAGGCCAAGCCATATTGCCCGGCCGCTGCGTCCCTCACCTCTGCCCACTACAGGCGTCATGAGTGGGGTGCAGAAATGGAGGATGGTCAGTGTTCCGGACGGTTATGCGGTCTTCGCGAACCGGCGCCGCTACTTCTTAATCAAATAGCTCCTCAATTGGCCCCTCAGGGATCTAACGGCTGAGTGCAACCCAGACCAGGTCTCCCAGCGGGAGGAAATCAGCACACCGTCACCGGGAATTAAACCCGGGTCTCGCTTAGTAAGCAGCAGCGCTACCGCCGCACTAATACCCTAGGGAAACATCCACCAATATTTAATACAAGAAAACGTCTATCAGTATTTAATATCATCAATAGGACTTTCAAGTGCTTGCAGACTAGCACTGTTTACATACCATGGAGGAGCACAAGCGCTTGTGGTGGAACACTGAAGAGATTGTACGCATTATCTGAATTTCGAATGGATGGAATCTCTATTTAGGAAATTCTATTTTAATGTTATTCTGTGGCATAACATATGCACGTAAATCATTTATTGATATTCTTAAAGTTTTCCTGTTTGAAGATTGTTTCTGGATCATGAGCTGTTCATTATATTATTCCAGTCAGTAATACATCCTGAATACCTTTTACAGCTCACCAGACGTATCAAAGCGGACGAAAATGCAGAACGCCGGACATCATTGCAGTGGAAGTCCCAACATCACCACTGAAACTCGAGCAAAAGCATTTTCAGATGCAGTTTTAAACACAGGTAGGTGTTAATAATTTATAACTTATTCTCAGACACTCGAATTGGCAAATCGCTAGGTATGTATCAACATAAATTTGTGTTATAGAAAATTATTTATGGATGTAAGTGGGAAAACTGTTAAATTTGTGATATACTGGTAACAAAAGTTGTATGTAAGCTTACGACACACACGTGTGTATTTAAAGTTGTCTAAATGCAGGTATGTGATAAAATGATTATTCGTTATGATGACAACTTTATTACATTCCTCCACAAACTTATCACCAATATTTGGTGTTGTAAACAACACTCACTATAGATTGCATCTGAATAGTTTCTTATAGTTGTTTAAGGGATGCAGTGCCTGATGTGATATCCGCTGCACATTTGTCACGTCTTCATGTCCTTGATCAGCGTGCTCTCCAGCATCATAATCTTCATATATTACTGCGTTAATGATGTCTTCATCTAAAGAGTGCCTTGCAACACTGGTGTGAGAATCTAGTATTGAACTATCGATCTTCCTTAATATAAGTAAGAAGCAAATTAGTTTATATATATATCGAAGATTGTTTCCTGGCCCTCGAAATGCTTCTGGAAGATTTACCACTCTTCGGGAACCATGTAGCTCTAGAAACTTTAACTTCTCTCTGCGCAACCAGGTTTCCTGAAACAACTTTTTATTTTTGCCGGCTTCACTCCTTACAAGACATTTGTAAATGTAGATAGTATCCAGGAGATTAATACTGTCACCGCGCCCGCCGCATCTAATTGCCAACAACAGCAGTGTCACCCATCCCATTATTGTCGGCACTAACGCAAAGGAGCCGAAGGAAAGAGACAGAGAATGGCCGCATTGTTGGGGCGCTTGCCGAAAGAGAGAAAAGGATAGAGGCTTCTGGAATCTTCTGCTTTGTATTTCACCGCAATAACTGAACTTTCCAGAATAGTGCCTGGGAGATATAAATAGCGGTAAAGTGCGATGGAAGAGTTACTAGTTCGGAGCCGTGCTGTGAGTGAATCGGAAAAGACTTTCTTGCTGTTGCAACGAGTGTAAAAAGTTACTGTTTACGGAAATAAAAGTGTATCTTTATCTAGACTACATCTGTCTTCTTTACTTTACACCCACACCAAAAGTCACAATACGTTTGACAGATTTCATCATCTAATTGTTCGTTATGGCCCTTTTTATTGCTCGTTCCCGGTAGTGATATTTTAAATCCTTAATTGCACCTTGATGCAATGGCTGCAGTTGATATTGATGTGCTACAGGAAAAAGGTAGATAATTTTCACTGCTTTTACATTGTGAACAAGGACTTTTGGATCAGCAGGTCAGTAAACAATAACCATTCCTATTTTCCCGATGAAACTTTGTGTCAATTTTCACTATTCAAGATTCAAAAATGAAACATTCATCCAAGACCTTTTGTTGTTTTCGTAAAGTACGAGCTAAGATTTGACACACGAAAAACAGAATTATTTAGCAGATTTACCAATAACAAATAATTAAGTTTTTCACTTACTATCATCTTTATGCTACTATTACCGTAATTCTGTCTTCGTTATCGTCGCAAGTAATTTCAGTACCCTCTCCGTGCATCACCTTTTGAACAATGAAATTAGGAATTTTAAATTTATCCAACCACCCCTAACTTGCTTGAAGAAAGTGTAATTCCAGGTTTTTTCGCGAAAGTTTCAGTTTGCTTTCGATTAATATCAACTGACACAAGAATTCTCTTGTGTCTCAAGTTCCGGAATCTGCACCACCTCTTTGGAAAATCACGTAAACCATTTGCCAAGCGGTTTGGAAATCCCCTAATTTTCCTAGGTGAGGGAGTTTGTTTGGGACTGTGCTCGGGAGACAGGAATGCGAATAAACCGGGATCGAAAGGGAACGTAAATGACCAGGAAATCAAATTGCTTTGAGTAATATCTATTCAACAAGGCTAAATACTCTTTAAGCAGCAAGCTATATATTATGTTGTTTGGAGATGCGGAACTAGCTATTAATGATTAAAATCCCAAAATTAGCTGTGAATTATTTACAGGTGGAAATGCTGAAACGAAATGAATATTGAAAGTTATTCAATCGCAACATATGTTATATCCTTTCATTCTATGTCGTCACACATACAGCTAGCTAGATACCCTTATCAAATACACTCACATATTAATGTCAACGGACACTCCAATTACATAAGAAAAAGAAAAGAAAAAAGAAAAAATAGGCACACACCTTTGGTATCAACTCCGTTAAAGGAACAATTAAGAGCTGTATTTAGCATTAAATAATATTGCATATAGATTAGCCTACGTAGGGGAGATGGTCCGAATACAGGTTACCATTTCTATTTGGGCATATATTTTGATAAGTTTTCTTCTTACCACTGTTATTTTAACGGAAAAAGTAGTATACTTACTTAAAAGCACGCTTAAGTCTTCTGATAAAATTAGCAGCAATGCATGTGAAATATTCTGTATTTTGCATAATATGTGCATAAAATGGAAAGGGCCATCTATATTATTTGTCTTATGAAGTGAAAAAAAAAATCTACAAAATGTAGTAGAATTTAGCGTTATTGCAATTTTAAAAAGTTTAAATAAAAGTTTCTTTTAGAGCTTTTGAAGTATATTATTTGAAGAAATCACACACATATTGAGTTTTTTCTGCATCTGGACACTCAATATATGCCCACTGAAAACAAGCAAGACACTGAATCCACAGTTCTCCTCTAGTATCTTCTGAAATGCGCTCATCACAAAATAAAGAACAACAATCATCATTATATGTGTTTACTTTTCCTACAGGAGTATCAAGGTCACCATGTCCAGAGTTAATTTCAATTTCATCAGATTCTGAGTCACAGTTTTTCAGTCTGTTTAAAATTAAATGCCTTCTTTGTATCCTTCCCATTTGTGGTCTGTTTCTTGCTTTTCAAGGACTCAGTGAGCTGATTCTTATAGGATGGTGCTGTAATGATTGTTATTGTTGCGACTTTCGCTACCGACCTCCTTTCTTTTTAGTGATGGTGTTTGGAAATACTTTGAGGTGACACGTAGGTTTTTTATTTTGTAACAGTCGTTGATATGGGAAACCCAGATGCAGTTGTAGGACCATGAAATGAATTTGAAGGACCAGCATATGAACCTGAAGGACCAAGAGATGAAGTTGAAGGACTAAAAAATGAAGTCGAAGGATCAGCAAATGAAGTTGCAGGACCAGCAGACGAAGCTGAAGATTAAATCGAAGGACCAGCAGATGAAGTTGAAAGAACTTTGGAAGATAATACATAAACAGCACATGAACCTGCACAAGCCAGTAACAAAGGTTCAGTACTCTTCACTGTGCTGCTCTCCTTTGGAGCATCTGCTTGGGCCACTATGTAGTCGGCTTTGGTGAAGATGTTTTTGTTGAGAGGATAAATTCCCGTAGCAGAAAAGCTTGATGGCAATTTCTCCACTTTGCACCTTAATGTATGCCTTCTTCAAGAGCTCTGCAACCTCATACACTGTGACAGGATGCCCACTTGATTTGGTAATCATCCTTAATTTCTTCACTGTAATAACTCTTAAATGCCCCCATGAATGTCTTATCTAGCTTGTGTGTAGATTGGGGTGGAAGTGACAACATAGTTATATGATTTTCTCTAGCCATGCCTATGACGTCTGTATTACGGGTATGACTATAGTGACCATCTAGAATGAGTAATATGGGCGAAGCCTCAGGTGGTTTAGTGTGCAATGAAGTGAGTAAACCAATGACTGAACAGATAGTTTTAAACCCATCCTGAAGACTGAGCAACTACTATAGCTCCTGGTGGGCAATCTTCTATCTTCCATTGTTTTCTTTTTCCAATGGGAGTGCATTTTGGCTTATTACGCGGCACCTGAAACATAGTACTTCCATATTTAATCAGGTACTTAGTTTTAAATGTCGTGTCTAAATATAGGCTATAACCCGTATTTGCACCACATACAGTAGTCCATATTACACACAAAGCACTAAAAAATTAAACTTATTTACGTCGTATTTAATAACGGATGGAAACAATGCAAATATTTCACACGAAAACCAAATGAACGTATAACACAACAAAATTAACTTGAATAGGTGGAAACATGCCTAGTTATTTAAACAAAAAATAAATACCTGCATACCTTTCAAAAGTTTTCAAATGATGTTTCAGAAAACTCCAAGTTCACACTCGTGCCAAGATGGCTAACCATGTGTTTTGCATTAATGCAGGAAGATGATATAGTACAAGCTTTTTCCAATAGTCCGCAGCACCCTCAGTCGAGATACACCGGTAGCCCATTTTTAGACCCTAGTGTATTATTGGGCCTTCTCCTCTAATATTCAACACTGCTCATAGAACAATTTTAAAGCTGAATTTACATTAGCTCAAATCTTGTCCTAGCTAATTAAACAGCTGCTCATCAGCGCAAACAGACAGATTGATCGTCGCATAAAGAATTTAGAAACAATACGTTAGGTAATATCCTAATGTTGATGTGCCTGTGTCTGCCTGTGTAATTAAGTAAAATGAAATACTACATCAAAATTAGATTCAAACTAACGTGATCTCATTCATTACGATGATTTAAGAAGACTGGCCAAAGGTTAAGACAGCTGTTAACATCATACCATATGGACCATGTTCACGGGCTGGCTTACATCAGGAGAAAGACGGTGGGGGAAGTTTCCATTAGAGCTGACGTGATAGTAGCTTGGAGTTGTCAACACAAGCTCTGTATACAGCTGGCAGATATATCCCACCAAAACCGCTACATAATACTTTCTCCTAAAGGCCATTCGTATTCTTTTCGATTAGGGTTTGAACGAGGGGGAAGGGGATAGGCTACCCTCACCTTCCCACTGCGTCAGGTAAGGCAGTGGTGGTCGTGTGCCAGGCGTGAGCAATTGAAATATCAGCGTTGCAATATCATACTTATTTGCAATGTGACCGCGAACTTTGTTTACAATATATGTATATTTCGCTGAAAATTGCTTCGACGCAATTGTAAATATGAAATCTGAATCTATAGGTGAAGAAAATATCACGGACGTGCAGTAATCATAAATAATAAATAAAACAATAAAATATTCACAATATTTTATTGAATAGTTACAGCATGAAATTAATGTAACATTAACAGTCATCGTCTGAAAATGTACCGTCGTGGTCTTGTAGATCGGTTAACAGGAGCTGACTGTTTTCCATTACAGTTTCAAGGATACTATATTTGTTTCCTAGTTCAACATGGCGTATGTAGTTTGATCAATGATTCTCGCTTTTAAGGTCCATTAAATTATGTTGAACTAAGGCTCGAATTTCAGTAACATTTTTCTTGTGAAGACATTGTTGACTGCAACTTTCTTTAGTTCTGACAATGCATATTCTAAGGAATTTAAAATACAATGATAAGAGGGCAGTCTAATAACTACATGGCCATGCTTAGCAGGTAATTCATCAACAGCGTACAGCTTGTGTTTATATTATACACTTCTTTTACAAGATGTTGCAGCTATAGCACACTCGTTGGTGGTGGTCTCTTTTACCATCCACTTGCAATTGAGAGAACGTCCAACGTCGCCTTACTGTTTACACATATACTGTGTGTGCCGCCACGTGCCGCTTATAGCACGTGTCCTTCCATCTCTTGTCCCACCTGGTAGCCAAAAATAATGCGAATAGACCGTAGCTGTGAAAAGCTGTGATGTTTTAAGGGTATATTGCTGAAAATGTGATTTTCTAAAGCTTCCGGCCAATTTGGCTGAAAAATTATTTTCAAACTTGCCTGATTTAAACATTATGTGATTTTAAATTTTATTATATTTCTATTAGTTTCCAAATTATAAATGTTAATGTTGACTTTTGTTATCCATGTCAAATGCTCCATATGACGCAATTTTAAAAACAGTTTTTTAAACTTCTATGTTATTTATCTGATTATGATGCTCGAATGCCTCATATAATTTTATTTTACTACCCTTAGTTCAAAAGAACATAATTTAAACCTATGTAATTTGAACTTCCTAGTATTTTTTAATTTAATATAGTTTTTAAAGTTAGTAACTTAAAAACCTTCTAAAAAACTAGGTTATGTAAGATATTTAATTGCTTATGTTTAGGGAATCTACATAACAAATTTCAGAAGAATTAGATGAAAACTGCGTTCTGTGGAACATTTTGAAAAAGCGAATTTGCTCATAAAATATAATTTTCAGACACCTCAAGTTTTAAAATGAAGAAAATGTTATTCTGGATTTTACTTACATTTTACAAATATGGGTATTTTATAATATACAAACTCGAAGTATATTTTGAATTTATGGCCGTTAATTATGTGTTTTTAAAGTCTTGGAATACAAATGCAAGATTTGTTCCAAATTTCAGTGTAACACCCCCTTAAGTCCTTTTGGTTGTGGCTGACACATTCATCAACTGATTTCATAGTTTCTCTTTATATTTTAAAATTATCGACAAAACAGTAGTACGATTACCATGTTTTTGAGCGATGTCCTCCATTTTAAAAATCGTTTCTGTGTTTCTCGAATAAGCTTAAGTTCGTTCATTCCGACTAGGAGCTTTGAGTTGGCTCTTTCGCTTTCCATCATATAGTGAACTCTTGCTACTTGTACATGCCACGCAATGTGGGTAGCACCCAGGCACTGAATACCACGATGCCACATAGGACTGTAAAATGCCACAATGCTGACGCGACGTTTAAAGGGGATGCTGTACTCCGTAAGGATATTGGCGGCTATTGCAAAAGCGTCAAAAATGTATATAAAATACTGTGAACTGAACTGGATGTAATCAGTGGAAGAATTCTAATTAGATCCTTTGAATGAAAGAAGTTACACTACACGCTGCACTATAGAAGTACTTGAAAGTTCGAGATTCAGATTAAATGTAAGTGCCAGGAATATAATTTATGCTTCGATATATGAAAACTGAAGTTATCGAAATCTCATTTAAAGAGAAAAAATAATTTCTAGGAAATTGGAGTATTTGAGGTTCGAAATATAGAGATTATATAGCTAGATTATTTTTCTCGACACCTTAGAAATAGATTGCATAATGTATTTTAAACACCACTCATAGCATTAAAATATGTGATACAATGAACAGTAGCTTTTTATGCTGTATTTAGGTTTTTAAAATAAGCGCGTACTGAAATGTAGAGGTTTTTGAACCTGTAATTTTCTAGCAATAGCTCAACAGTGATTATAATACCCAACTTTATGTAATGCCATTGTAACAATTGCCAGAATGACCAGCGTCTGGCAAACTATTTTTTGGTAATTTACTTCAGCTTCCAGGTAATTCATATTGTAGCGTGCAGTGTTGCTACAATAGTTGTTACACTTTCGATGGCGCATGCAACTTATATCATTGTTGAAAGGACAGGAACATAATCTCGAACTTAGCTTTCGGAAGGGTGAAGCATAGTAAAGGAGGCTACGCACTCAAAAATAATGTAAAAAAGTTTAAAAGTGGTTCTCATTCATCTTTCAGGAAAATAAAACATTGTTTAAAATATTACCTAATATTTATCATAATAACGCAGCGACAATAGGTTAAACATTTTTGATGAATTGATTATTTCCTGGTTTTCGGTGGATAGTACTGTAAATAAAAAAGCCAGTCTAGAGAATATTCCTGCGAAACTAATTTACGTGTGCTTTGTGTTATAAATAGCAAGAAATTCCTTCAGTTACTTCAACGGTTTGTCCGGTGAGACTGTCAGCAGCAAGTGGATATAATGTAGATGCATCATGATATTATAGAATTTAATTAAAAACAAAAGAAGTAAGTACTAGCATTTTTCTGCTACCCTAATTACCTTCACAATCACAGTGACATTTAGAACAAAGGTGGTCTCTGTAACTCCCGGTTATTGTGAATGGAGCATGCTAGCGGTGAAACCCCAGGGTAGTATGCCTAATTGCCTGACTGAAATTACGTACGAACAGCGTAACAGCACCAACACGGATGGTCGAGGTCGTTAAGACCAAGGACGATTCAGTTCCCATTATGTTTTATTTTAAAGAGGCATTTCCAATCTTTGTTCAGTCTTCATAGTAGAAGTGCTCTCCTAAACTCAGGGCAGGAAAGTTTTCTTACCAAATTTCATTTCCCAGTTATAATTTCATGTATCCAACGTGTAATGTAGTAAAACCCAGGCGTTAAACAATTCTGAAAAATGCTTCATTTGTTCTAAAAGAATGATGTTAGCTGTTCAATTTAATGTTGCCCTAATTTACATCCGGCTTTGGGCTTCCTAATTAAGAGTTCCGTTTTCAGCGCAGGTACTGTCCCACTTCCTTGTTTCCTCACTCATAACGTGTTACTGCAATTATAAATAGGGTGTGCCAGACACTCCCTCTTAGCTCTTAAAGTTAGCCCACAATCTAAGGAAAATGATAATGTGACATGGCTTCTCCATGTCATTAAGACTCTTTGATTTTCAAGGAGGTTGCCATAGAGACAGTTTGAGTTGTTGAAGATGAAGAGACAGAAACTAGTATTGTGTGAGAGTTTGGAAAGATTAAGAGACAGAAACTAGTAGTGTGGCTGTACTTGAAGCTTGAGAAAATAAAAAAGAGTTGTTAAATTTGTTACATTTGGTGTCAGAAGTGGGATGGAGGGATATTCGGAAACCAGGATGATGGCAATGATGAAAGAATTATTTGCCAAAATGGAAACGAGAAACGACAACCTCGCTGCCGAGCTGAAAAAGATGAAGACGGAGCTATCGGCGAAAATTGACGGGCAACTGGCTGGCGTGACGGAAGGCGTGGAAGAACTCGGCGAAAAGGTGGAAGACCTCTGCCAGCACGTGGACGTCGTGGAGGACGACGGGGAACGTCTTGGCGCCCTGGTAGTAAGAGTTGACGAGAGCGTCAAAGTACTGGATGCCAGGGGCAGACGGAATAGCGCGGAGCCGGGGAGGGAGCACCTAGTGGCCGAGGCGACAGTTGCGCCCGTTTCGGACGATCAGCAGGGAAGCGCACAAGCAAACGAGCAACACGCGAGAACCGACTTGGCGTGTGACATGGGGGGACCGTCGGGGCCATCCAATCACCTGACGCATAGTGCCGTGAACGGAAGAATGGTGGACATCATCGTGGACGGCAGGATACAGGAGAGGCCGTGCCGAGCACGAGTGAACACGAGTGCAGCGGTGGACGCGACTCGCGCGGATGTGGTGGGGTTTGTTGCCGGACCCATCGGAAGCAGGGTGGCTGCGAAGGTGCGCCAGAGAGGTCGGCGGACATGGTACCCAGTGAGCCGTTTCAAAGTGCGCAGGATGGCCCGTCAACACACCAGGAAGAAGGGCAACTGGACGAGGGACCGTCAAGACCGGCGGTACTGTTGCAGAATTTCGAAGCAGGATGGCATACATCGTCCTACCTGGACCAAGGGACACTATCCAACAGCGATACCTAGGATCGTGCCCCCTGGAGAGCGAGGTCCTACTGGCCCTCAAGGTTTACAAGGATTCCCTGGCCCTCAGGGTCTGGTAGGCTTGCCTGGAATGAAGGGTGAACGTGGATTCCCAGGAATGAAAGGTGAACAGGGCAATCCAGGACCTCCAGGACAAGCTGGTGCACCAGGACCTGAAGGACCTAAGGGTGACTCAGGCTCTCAAGGACAACATGGAGCTCCAGGACAACCTGGTCCACAGGGCCCTCCAGGAGACAGAGGACTTCCAGGATTACCCGGCCCAACAGGACCTGCTGGCCTCAGAGGTCAGAGAGGTGCACAAGGTGAGACAGGTCCACCAGGGAAGCCAGGCAGTGAAGGACCTCCAGGACCACAAGGTATTGCAGGACCTCTAGGACCACCGGGACCAATTGGAGAACAGGGACCAGAGGGAGCACCAGGTAAAGCAGGAACACCTGGTATTGCAGGAAGACCGGGAGATAAGGGACCTGTAGGACCTTCAGGACCTCCGGGAACTCCAGGGGCACCAGGTCTTCCAGGGCCACCTGGTCCAAATGGACCTCCAGGACCAGCAGGAGAACGGGGTCTTCGAGGAGAAACTGGACCACAGGGTGTAGAAGGGCCACAGGGAGCTAGAGGAAAGCCAGGACCTCCAGGGCCAGAGGGAGGTAAGGGTGATAGAGGAGAAGAGGGTCCAAAGGGTGCAAAAGGACACCGTGGTCTCATTGGTCTACAAGGGTTACCTGGACCTCAGGGACCTCCAGGAGACAAAGGCATGACTGGACCTCCAGGATTGTCGGGAAAAGATGGTGAACCTGGAACTAAAGGTATGCCTGGAAGAGATGGAAACCCAGGACCTCAAGGTATACCAGGACCACCAGGCCCTCGTGGACCACCAGGAGAAGAGGTTCGATGGGTTAATCCACCGGGGCGCAAGGGAGATGCCGCAGTGATAGTGCTGGTCGGGACGACCAGCTCTGAGGAGGGAGCAGTGTGACATGGCTTCTCCATGTCATTAAGACTCTTTGATTTTCAAGGAGGTTGCCATAGAGACAGTTTGAGTTGTTGAAGATGAAGAGACAGAAACTAGTATTGTGTGAGAGTTTGGAAAGATTAAGAGACAGAAACTAGTAGTGTGGCTGTACTTGAAGCTTGAGAAAATAAAAAAGAGTTGTTAAATTTGTTACAATAATCATCCACACCTCATCAAGGAAAGTAACGAACCTGACACAAAACAAGTGATATCGTAGCTCGAGATACAGCACACATATGTAACATAAACTAAGGAAATATTATAGCGAATAATAAAGCCATTGGTGACTATAAAGGAATCCCACTGACCCGGAGCAAGCAGCTACTGACAGACCACTACATATATCAGTTCCGAGCAGGGAATCCACGCTAGGATCCGTATCCCTAGGTCCAAACTACATATCTATTGAATTCCTGACTAACCATGGCTTTTTCAAATGTTACTTGCACAACATGAACAAATCTCCTTCACCACTCTGCAGCTGCCCTGAAAACCCTCCGACAAACGGACGTACACTTGTTAACAGAATGTACAAAATTTGTCCCTCAGAACACAGTAAGTTTGCTCGTTTCCTATTCTTATTTTTACTCGGTACAATAAGTGGAGATCTCATTTACTACTCCTTTGGCTTTCCATAGTTGCACAAGGACTCATCCTTTTATTGGAAGCACATATTCCACTTCTTTCATATCCTTAATTTTTATTTTAGATCCTTTGGTACTCCTATCCATCCAAAAATTGCCACGTGCATATGTGCCTTAATACGAATGTTGTAATTATCTTGGTATAAATGGCAACCTTTATTTAGAACTTGTGGAAAAGAAAACCATATTCCTTTACCTGTTGTACTTTTCCACAGCAAATATTAATATTTCAAAATTAGCTACTCGATCTTTAGTGTTGATTGTTGGGATCAATAAAGTGTACCACCTATCTGTTTTATTTGTTTAGCTGTCATGTTCCTTGTAGCCCCTGAAGAATAATCATATCTAATTAAGCAATTATCTTAAGTTA